>JACXGJ010005662.1:0-38066 GCA_016801105.1 Esox niger | reverse complement strand
TTGTGCCTCTGTTAGCGTGGGTGTGTGTTCGTGTTGTGCCTCTGTTAGCGTGGGTGTGTGTTCGTGTTGTGCCTCTGTTAGCGTGGGTGTGTGTTCGTGTTGTGCCTCTGTTAGCGTGGGTGTGTGTTCGTGTTGTGCCTCTGTTAGCGTGGGTGTGTGTTCGTGTTGTGCGGGCAGCAGCTTTACCCCCAGGTAGGCTTGTACGTATCAGAAGCCCGCGGGTTCTTCAGGACCAGTATGAGGAACTCGTGCATCTCCAGTAGGAAGGCTTCCGCGCTGCTTTTATTAAAAAAGTCTGCCAGCAGTGTGCACTGCTCCTCCGTCAAGGCATTCTTGTATTCTTCGGAAATCCCTTTGAATGGGTCCTAGGAACAGATAGGACAAGAGTCAACCCATGGTATCAATTATACTCCACACCAATTTACACCAATTTTCCAATAAGCGGGCAGAACACAAAAACAGGATTAATGAATAAATAATGACGAGTGAGTTGTAATTGTAGCTCATTGTAGCCTGTGTACTCTCATTAGCTGTCCTCTTCAATAACTCCAAGTAAAGCTGGACTTACTGCTGAAAGGTTTTTTAAATTAGCCTAAGCTTCGGGTTTAACATCACTCATGCCAAAGTATAGAGACCAATACCTTTTTTTATTCAGTGTTCAGATGAACACAATGTAGGGTAGTTTAACTGTGCCGGTGAATTGCTGTTATATGTATATGACCACATCCAAACTGTATTACAGACACACGCTCAGATTCTTACCATCATTAAACAACTGGCCAATTTCCTATCTACAGATCATATTCATAATATGGCCCAGTGATCATGGTTGGGGTTCAGACAAGAGAAAGCTGAGAAATTATTCAGGTACAAATATGGCTTGGATTTTCAGCATACACTGAAATTCTTCTCTAATCCATTCACTTGTATACCCCTACATTACTGTGGGTTCTGATCTCTATAGCCAACATTTTAATGGTCATAATAAAAAAATATTATGAAAATGGGTGACCCGATTTAACATTTCTAGTGTCAGCAATTTCTAATAGTTCTTACCCTCTTGAGCCGCAGCATTTTCTCTGATTTGAGGAATGTCAGGAGCTGCCACAAGGCCACACAGTGCTTCAGACTGTATCTGCCAATGGCCTGAGGACAACCAAAGAGTCAAGGTAAGCCTCATCTTACACACAAACTGACTCTGCTTTACTCTGCACTTGTTTCAATTAACTGGAAAAGGGCACAGAATGTCAGGCAGTAATATGAAAGTAATATGAAAGTTTTTTTTACATAGACATATACAGTGGCTTAGAAATGTTGACACCTTAATTTCTCCCTATTTTGTTTCCTATAAACTGACGATAACGTGTAAAGACATTTTTTATTCAGATTTCTTGAAATGTATTGAAAATAAATAAATATGTCAATTTTGCCCCTCTCATCCTTCTCTCAATCTCGAGCAGTTTTCCAGTCATTGCCGCTGATATCCTGCGGCTCCCACCACCATGCTTCACTGTGGTATTAGCCAGGTGTACTTGTTTTAGCCATATCTAACACTTGGCATTCTGACCAAATACCCAATAGTTAGATTTACTCTCATTAGGCCAGACAGTATTTCTTTTCAGTGGTTTCTGACTAGCCACTGCACCATACATGCCTGACTAATGGAGTGCTGCAGGAATGGTCGCCCTTCTAGGAGGTTCTCCCATTTCTGAATCTCTGTTAGTAGCCATTTGGGTCTTGGTCACCTCCCCCAACCAAGGTCCTTCTTACAGCCAGCCCCAGAAAGTGTCTTAGTGGTTTCAAACTTCTTCCATTTTGTCAATGATGAAGCCCACTGTGCTCTTGGGAACTTTGAATTACTTAAAACATTTTCATCAACTTCTCCAGATCTGAGCAGAATTTACTTCATCTTAGTGTCATGTTAAAGGGTCTGAATACATACATAGAGTGGGGAGAACAAGTATTTGATACACTGCTGATTTTTCAGGTTTTCCTACTAACAAAGCAGGTAGAGGTCAGTAATTTTATCATAAGTACACCTCAACTGTGAGAGACGGAATCTGAAACAAAAATCCAGAAAATCACATTGTATGATTTTTAAATAATTAATTAGGATTTTATTGCATGACATAAGTATTTGATACATCAGAAAAGCAGAACTTAATATTTGGTACAGAAATCTTTGCAATTACAGAGATCATACATTTCCTGTAGTTCCTTTACTAGGTTTGCACACACTGCAGCAGGGATTTTGGCCCACTCCTCCATATATTACGGAGCCACTCCTTAGTTGCCCAGGCTGTGTGTTTCGGGTCGTTGTCATGCTGGAAGACCCAGCCACGACCCATCTTCAATGCTCTTACTGAAGGAAGGAGGTTGTTGGCCAAGATCTCGTGATACATGGCCCCATCAATCCTCCCATCAATACGGTGCAGTCGTCCTGTCGCCTTTGCAGTAAAGCATCCCCAAAGAATTATGTTTCCACCTCCATGCATCACGGTTGGGATAGTGTTCTTGGGGTTGTACTCATCCTTCTTCCTCCAAACACGGCGAATGGAGTTTAGACCAAAAAGCTCAATTTTTGTCTCATCAGACCACATGACCTTCTCCCATTCCTCCTCTGGATCATCCACATGGTCATTGGCAAACTTCAGACGGGCCTGGACATTAGCTGGCTTGAGCAGGGGGACATTGCATGCGCTGCAGGATTTTAATCCATGATGGCGTAGTATGTTACTAATGGTTTTCTTTGAGACTTTGGTCCCAGCAATCTTCAGGTCATTGACCAGGTCCTGCTGTGTAGTTCTGGGCTGATCCCTCACCTTCCTCATGATCATTGATGCCCCACGAGACAAGATCTTCCATGGAGCCCCAGACCCAGGGAGATTGACCGTCATCTTGAACTACTTCCATTTTCTAATAATTGCCCCAACAGTTGTTGCCTTATCACCAAGCTGCTTGCCTACTTGTGGAGAGGTTGGAGTCTGTTTGATTGAGTGTGTGGACTTTTACAGGTAGCGAGTTCAGGTAACGGTTGCAGTTAATACAGGTAATGAGTGTAGAACAGGAGGGCTTCTTAAAGAAAAACTAACAGGTCTGTGAGAGCCGGAATTCTTACTGGTTGGTAGGTGATCAGATACTTATGTCATGCGATAAAATGCAAATGAATTATTTTAAAATGATTTAAGCTTGTTTACAGGTGAACAATATGAGGCTGACCTTCAGGATGTGTGGAGCTGTTTGACCTCCCATCTGCAACACATCCTCCAGGTAGTTGCCCAGCTGTATGTGGGGCTCTCCTCCGGTCATGGCCAGGAACCCAAGGGCCACCTCCAAGGTGGAGAGGGCCTCACACACCTCATTATACGACTGCAGCTCCCCAGCTAGTGTGGGCAGGGCCTGTGAGGGCAGTGGTCCCTGTGGACACAGTAAGTAAAGCATCAACCACCTTGCTTCTTCACAGTATTTTCTGATCTGAAGAAACTAAACCGGTGTTGGCAGTAATGCATTGGCTCCATAAATCTAGGCTGGGTGGAATATTTAAGGCTTCCATCACCAAAAGATGCAGTCTGGGATATTAAACAAGTACATATTAGTCACATATTGTGTCATAGTGTCGGAACAAAATGGTGTTCAATATTCAGGGGCATGTTTGGGATTTTGAGCACTATTTTCAAAACTACTGGTGGAAATTATACAAAAGCTCTGGAGCTCTGAAATCTGGATTCTTCAGATCTGTAGAAAATTACTATACTTTAGTTTAGTGTTTCTGTAGTTATTTTCATGGAAGATTACCTAATTATTTATAACTTGTACATTTTAGCATAACTTACTTGTTCAATCTTTCCTCTCATATCTTTCAGAATAATTTCATGAATTCGATCATGTCTGTTCACCAGTGTCGGGATTCCCTGTAAAGAAACCAATCACAATAAATAGCTGATGTGATAGTAAGAGCATGAAGGTTTGGGTGAATTCTATTGAAATCATAATTCTAACTCAAAATCCTCATTGAAATTATGGTATAATTGTTTCATTACTAAATCATTAAAATTAATTGGAATGGAACTGACATCCATGCTGGAAGTCATACAGTTATCTAACTTAACTCTTAGTTAGTTAACTCAGTATACAATGCTGTGAAAAACATTTTGCCCCCTTCCTGATTTCCTCTATTATTACATATTTGTCATGTAGCAGATCTTCATATAAAATGTCATTTAAGACAAAGAAAACCCAAGTAAATACTAAATTCAGTGTTTACATGATCATTTTAGTGGTTTAAGGAAAACTGGCCCATTGTGAAATATGGACCCTCTGGACGAATAACTGCATTCACCATCTTTTAGCTGCAACCAAAGGTTCCTGTAATTGTAGATCAGGGATAGGCAATCTGGATGGGGGCCAAAGATATTATGTATTGGTCATCAGGGGGCCGCAGATTTACTTACTAACAAATACATTAAAAGTAAACTAGGTCTGATGCTAATTCAAGTAAATCTGGGCAATTTAAAAATATTGAACAACGTGATGTTTTCCCACTCTGCTCATCTCTCCTGGGATGCAGCATGCCCACTGCCATTTAATTAGTTGTGTGAACCCTTTGAACACTGTTTTTTTATGTTTTCACTACTTTGATATTTCTGTAATAGGTATGATCAAGTGTTCTATGGCTCAAACATCTGCACACTCTCAGCTACACTTAGAAAGACATCACAAACGCTTTCCTAGACCCTGAAATTACTGGGTCAAACATCTAAGTTCAAACATGATTTAAAAAAAAAAGTATATATATATATACAAGCAGTTGCCCATGCCTGCTGTGGAGGAATCTTGGCCCAATGCAATTCAGCAACATTTGAGTTTTTCTTTGTTTAAGGTCCTGCTACAGTATCTTGATGAGGTTCAAGTCATCACATTGACTAGGCAACCCCGAAACTTTAATTTGGTTTCTTTTGAGATTCTTTGGTGGACTTTTGTGTTTAGGATCATTACCCTGCTGCATAACCCATTTACGCTTCAGCTTCAGATCATGGACTGGTAACCAGACATTATCCTTCCGAATGTTCTGGTAGAGAGCAGAATTCATGGTTCCTTCAATGATGGCAAATCTTCCAGGCCCTGATGCAGTGAAGCATCCCCACACCATCACACTACCACCACAATGTTTGGCTGTTGGGATGATGTTCTTATTGTGAAATGCTTTGTTCGTTTTACGTCAGACATAACGGGACCCATGTCTTCCAAAAAGTTCCACTTTTGACTCGTCTGTTCACAGGACATTATCCCAAACGGTTCAACAATGTGCTTGGGGTCAACAATGTGCTTTGTTGCCAATGTGAGATGACCACTAATGTTTGAGCCTTGCAATTCTCCCATGAATTCCATATCTCTCTTATTGTAGAATCTGGAACGCTGACATAACTAAAGTTAGAAATGCCTGTGGTTCCTTAGATGTTGCCCTTGGTGTTTTTGTGTCTTCATTGCGCTCTTAAAGTACTGAACTTTGGGTAGGCCAGCCAATCCTGGGAAGATTTGCCACTGTTCCAAGTTTTCTCCATTTAGAGATTATGTCTTACACTTTGGTTGGCTGGAGTCCCAGAGCCTTAGACTGATATCTCAAAAACATTTCTTCTCATCCTTTCTGGTATTTCTTTCAATTGCGGCATGTTCCTTGTTTAAATAAAGGTTAAATTATATAAATGATGTATGCTGCTTTTTGAGACCTTGTTGCATGCTTCAAATTGGTCAGTCTCTATATAAGCCATATTTAGATTCAGCAGGGCTGGTAGTAATTGACACAGACACGGGTAAGTATCCAAGCGCAGACTGGATTGGTGTAGCGAAGGCACAGGCGAGCGGTAGGCAGAGTTGTCGGGGACGGGCAGGAGGTCAAGAACCGAGCGGGCGGCAGAGGGACAGACAGGGAACAGGCAGTGTAGTCGGGGACGGGCAGGCGGTCGGAACACAGGCAGAAAGCAAAAGTACAGGCTGGGATCAGGCGGGGTAAATGGGAACAGGCGATCGGTCGGTACACAGGACGGGAATCTGGTAAGCGCGAGATGTGGCATGTAAACATGGACCATTGATCTGGCAGGGGAGAAGTGGCAGGGAGTTATACTTGAATGCTTGGTGATGAGGTGACTGGGGACAGGTGTGTGACTTGGTGATTGGTGACAGGTGTGTGATTAGGTGCGCACTGAGACTCTGGAGCACGGGCGCCCTCTGCTGCGCGCTTGTGGAGGCGGGGACGTGACAGTAATAATGGCTGGGAGTGCCTGCTCTAAAAAAAAATCCAATGATCATTTAAATTTGGTTAACAGGTGGATTGAGTAACTAAGGGGTCAATTACGTTTTCACACAGGACGAGTTGGTGTTGACTAACCTTTTTTACTAATAATTAATAATATTTTAATGTAAACAATTTTACATTTACTTTTTGTATTTACTTGGGTTGTCTTCATCTTATATTCCATTTTGTATGTAGACTTGAAACCATTCAGTGTGATAAATATGTTATATAGAGGTAATTAAGAAGGGGGGAAATACTTTTTCATTAAACTGAATAGACAGTATTAGTACATTTGTTAGTACTACTCACATGGAGGGTGATGAGGGGTTTGCCCTGCAAGAAGCGGGAGAGGATCTGCTGCTGGATCTTAAACAAGTCGTACTCAGACACAGTCTCCTTGCCCTGCTTCATGCTGTACTGACAGTTGGACAGGATCAGAGGCAGCACGTCTCTCTCCAGGTCATACTGGATCACATGCAGGTCACTTAGGTCCACCGGACTAATTTTAAAGCTGAGAGAGAACAACCAAAATGAACCAATGGCCAATGTCGATAGGGCTGTGGTATCGATCAACAGTAAATACGTTTCAATCCAGCTATTTCCTCTGGATGAATGGCCCGAAGGATGAAATACAAGTCATGATGGGGCACTCCATTAGTTTGTTTGATGTGGTGAAACCTTGTGTGTGTAAACTGAATATGAGAAATCAGGATAGAGAGCCACTGAGCAGAAAATGGGACTAACAATGTTTAAGCTTAAAATGTGATGGGAATCCATATAATTTGTATTTTATATTGGCTATACAACAAATTAAGTAATTTTGAAAGCACTATGCAGTCTTTAATCCTCCATGAAATGTTTTATAGTTTTTTTGCACCTGGTCTCTTCTCCAGTGAACTTGTCCATGCAGTAGATCAACTCGTTGTGTCGGGCGATGAGGTAACTGACCAGGGCTGTGGAGCAGAGACCATGACCTTGACGTCGTGGCAACAGGACCTGGAAGTCACTGGTCATGTCCAGATCTTTCTGGCTGAACTCAAGAGGGATCTTGATCTCACCTACAGGACCAAAAACAAGATAATTTGACAACTCAGGCTCAGTAGTACACTCTCTGAAGTTGTCTTTGACATATTTTGACATATGGATATGTAATCTACTGAGAGATAAAGGTAATCTGTTTTAAAAAAATGTAAAGATTATACTTTGCAATTATTCATTAATCAGAAATCAACCTGCATGGCCACCTTCAAGTATTTAGATAGGATTGAGTTCTGTGGTTAGACTCATTGCATAACCCTCCATTCCTTTGTTTTGAGAAATGTTGTCGCTTTACTTCTGTGTTTTGGAGTATTTGTCAAATGGCCTCACATTCTTTCGTGAGGCCGTGAGGCAGCAAAGCAGCCCCAAACCATAATTCGACTGCCTCCATGCTTTACGATTGGTATGGGGTACTTCTGTTCAAAAGCAGTATTTTGTCAAATGTGAGTTGTGTGTTGATATTCCTTTTTTAATGTTTTTTGTATGAAAACCTTTATAAGAAAATGTCATTTCTATGCATGTTAATTGCATAAATGGTCTTAAAGATTAATTATTGATTTGGTAAAATGGGATTACCTTAATCAATGATTGTGGTTGGAATGTCAATATATATATATATTTTTGTATGTATATTTTTTCTTTAGGGTTGCTGCTGTTTGGCAACAATGTAATTTAAAAAATCCTGACATGACCCCAGATGGTTGCACTGGAGCTTTTACCATTGTTTTCCAGTGAGCTTCTAAGCTGATGCCATGTTTTCAGGAAGATTTTGATCCGTTTCTCAAACCAGGCCCTCAGTGGAACTGTGTAAAAATGAAAGAAAGAAACACAAAAAAATGATGTCAACTGCAAAACATCCTTCCTAATTAAATTCATATAAACAATCTTGCTCAACTGTAAGTAAGTCGGTGTGGCAAAAGCTGCAGAGAATCTGTCCTCCGTGTAGAGTTTGAAATACGTTTGTACCTGATTCCTGTTTCAGGAGAAAATCGGCAATGGTGCCGTGAAACATGTCAGTTACATTCCGGTAAAGGTTCACTAGATTTTTCTGCAGTTCCAGGATTTCAGGGAGGAACTTCACCAATCGCAGTTCTGCCTCCTGAAACCAATCCCAGGGTATAGAAATAATGACCGGGCAAGTGTATAAAGCCCAAGAAATTCTGAGCAGCTTAGGTACTGATTGACAGGAAAGGCCCAATGACAGAAGCTGCCTGTGCACACATTTTCCTGAGCACGTTCAAATACACCAGGCATGCTTTTTTCCTCTTTAATCATTGCAATGTGTTCTTTATTTGCATGTTCATTTGCTCTCAATCATAAAGCACAGATTTGTGGCTTTTGTTGTGACACCTCATACCTTGTCCAGGAAGGTCCAGAGGACTGGCACAGTGTCTTTATTGTCATCCTGCTCCACGACATGCATCAGGCTGAGCAGGGACACCCTCTCCCTGCAGTTCCACACCGTGGAGCTGTGGATCTTGGACTTCCGGGGCAGGGAGTTCAGGAACAAATGCGGTTCCGGAGACAACACCTTTAGGATGGGATTGGAGGACACCCTTGAGTCAGCCCTGATAAAAGCACTTACCTCCTGCAGCTGCTTGTCCAGGTCCTGGAGACAAGATGGGACAGATGGGTCATTGAGCCATACTTCCAAACTGAACCAGAAATCATTATGACTAAATGTCTATATTGCCATGAAGAAGTTAGAAAGCTATTACCATAGTGCTTGGAATTGAAACTACGCCTTCTAAATTGTCAAAATAAGCTGTGGTTTCCTGGTGTCATGTTTTTACCTTCAGCTGAGGAGTGATTACATTATCTGCGACTGTCATTTCCCAGGCATTTCTAGCATCTTTGGTAGAGAGGTTCTTATCAAACCCTGAGAAGAGAAACAGAGTAATAAAACATCAAACTTTCTTTAATGTAAGAAACTCAAAACAAAAATAAACACAGGACTTATCTTTGCCTAACATCAGTCCATCATAACCCAGAGATTCAGGGTTATGATGGACTGACAAAAAGGACATTCTTTATAGAGAAGCACATCTCTCCTTTTAAGCAAAACATTGAAATCAATCTAGATACATGAATAATATGATATACTTTTAGTTTTAAGCAATTAAGTGTGATTTGCTTTGAACAGATGAAAGGGTTTATGTGATTCAGTTTGATTCACTCAATTCATTATAATTCATTAAAACCTGTTACCAATTAAGCTTAAGAGCTGGGCCTTAATATAGTATTGTTTTACCTTTTGAAAACTCTTTAAGCCTGTTTCAGAATTATAAAATGTGTTGATTTATATTTATAAATTTACACAACCTAAAAGATCGTTCTTGATGATACCAAAACATTTTGGTATTTTTTTTTTGTTTCTCTTTTTTTAATTTAAAGTATTAAAGCTTTCTACTGTACTACTACTATAAATACATGTATAAATGACCAGAAGACATCAACAGCAATTTTTTATTTAATATTTAAATTTTATTTTTTGCTGAAATAGTTTGGTGCCTGAGATATTCCACTTTATACCCTTCTTGCTGGTCTGTCTATCAGTTTGTATTGACTCTCCTCATACTTGCTTCACTTACTTTAGACACTTGCAGTAAACTAACAACCATCACCACCTAAACCCCTCTGGAGTAAAATTCAGTCTTGTAAGTGGTTAGAGGTTGGATTCTACACAGTGTGCCTTCAAGTGTTTTAGAATCTCCTGCCACACATTGGAATGTGTGCTCCTCGAGACATGTGGTTTGTGGAGTATGACAACTTAAACAAATCCTTACCACGACAATGAGCCTTCAGTAGGCTGGTGATGACCAAGTGAACGGCAGTGACTGTGTCATCTCTGCCCTTCCCCATAGACCGGGTCACATATTCCATGTCCTTCAGCAGGTGACCCATGAGAAACACACCGGGGTCATAAACTTGGGGATTGATGATAGCTTTAATGGCCTATCAAAAACAGAGAGAGATGACACTACCTATGAGCATCTGTAAACCCACAGCTAAACACATCTACCGGCTATCAGCTAAATGGGCAAAATCATTTTCTTCCAAAATATGAACTTCAACATCTTCTGTCTCTCCCTGTCCATAGACATCTTTCCAGGTAAGGATGCCAATATGCGTAGTATATCATTTGATTGAACTCTTCCTTTAACCAGATAAACCCACAGGTCCCACTGGTTCCAGTTTCTGCGTGGTACCTGGGGGTGATGTCGGGCTCCTAGTAGCATTGCCATGTGGGTAAGGAGCCTGATCAGGTTGAAAGGAACAGAGGACATGTTCTTCGTGTCCCGCATGTCTGGGTTGTCCCTCCGACTGGGATCTCCAAGGATGTGTCCAGTCTGCGTCGTGTCACCACTTATGAAAAGGCAAAAGCAGATATTTACTGTCATATTTTTGGTGCTTTCAGAGTGCCTTTGCATGCTCAAAACTGTTTATATTTTTTAATTTCATCATCTCCAACGGACTAATGACTAATTGAAAGTCAATAAGAAACGAGCCCAAAGACATTTGGATGTTAGAATCTCCCTGAAATGAAATCCAGGCAACTGGATACAAAAGCATGGGAAAGGCAATAATGGAAAATGACTCCCAAGTTGAATCAACACACCTTCAACAACAATTTTTGACACATACAGAAAAAGTATGCCCAACATTCTAGAACCAAAAGATAAACTTTGAAGTTTGTGCCCGTCTTTTATAGAATTACCCACTTTGGAGCATCCGTAAAGCCCCAGACAGGATTGTGACTCTTTCCTCCGATCTCAGCTCCACAGTCCACACAACGGCTCGTCTCTGTGGGCTTCCCACACTAAGGGGTTACAGAAGAGAGCAGGGGAGTAGGGCTGAAAGATAGATTCACGACAGGCTACACTGCTAACTGAGAATCTACTAAATTCTACATACCTCACCAATGGCGCAAGGGTGACCATTTGGACAGTCTGCAGAGAGTGGAAGTGAGAAGATATATGACTGAACATTTTAGGTAAGCGCAAGAAAGAGAAACAAAAATACTTTTGTTTCATGCATTTCTTCCACTTAATACGATGTTGACTTCCTTTGTTTTTTGTTCCAGACTGAAAACTACACTTACTGTACCAACGAAGCTGTTCCGTGACTTGCATTGCTTGGCGTGCAGCTGCAAGCATGTCCTCTGGCATGGTGGGAATAAAGGCTCTCTATGTGAAATAAATCAGTTAATGACATACAGTACAAGCAAAAAGTTTGGACACCTACTCATTCAAGGGTATTTCTTTGGTTTTACAATTTTCCACATAGCTGAAACATAGTGAAGACATCAAAACTATGAAACAACAGATATGGAATCAAATATATGTAGTAACCAGTGTTATACATGTACATTTTAGATGCTTCATTAAGGCCACCCTTTGCTGTGACAGCTATGCACACTCTTGGCATTCTCTCAAGTCATCAATGCTAAAGAACAATTTATCAATAAGAGGGGGTGTACAGCATATGTAAAGTAGGCTAAGGTTGGTGCTTGAGCCTGACCCAACTCAGAGTGCCTTGTCATTATAAACTGGTCACCGATGTAATAAGAACAGTATTAATAACTGTTTCATCATGTCGTTTCTGATATACTTCAGCCTATCAACCTTTAGCACTCGAGCCACCCTGTTTATAATCAGGCTACACTACAGACCACAGGGAACAGACTGTGAGCCCACCTCCATGCTGGTAGGGACCAGCGCCAGCTGCTGGAGGGGCATCAGTAGGCCCTGGTTCCCACAAAGCAGCACAGCAGCCAAGTGGATGGCCAGCTCCACCACCACTAAGTGGGCACCAGAGGTCCCTGCCTGGACAGTCAGGGGACCCAGCTGGTTGGTCACCAGGTCCTGTGCAAACAGCTTCACATCTTGGCTGGCAAGAACCGTTGAGGCCTTAATGAAATCCACCAGTGCATGACAAAGCTAGGAATCAAACGAAGGTTGACAAGATTAGACATTTGCAACACACAAATCAAATCAATGTTTATTTGTTTCATCCACAGTTCAGTAAGTGCAGTAAAAAGGCAATAAAACCGTCTCACTACACCTGCAAAAACAACCTGACACACATAACCAGACTTTCCTCTCTTCAAGGACCAAAATAAGTCACGCTACTCAAAGGTGCCAATTTAGTAGTGGATATGTGGATAATTAAAGTGGAGGAATGCGTTTTGCACATCTCCGTTTGCTACAATTAACAACATTGTAAATGAAAAAATCCAGTATTAACTCCACCTGCAAGGGCCTCTCTTACCTCATGCTTTGGATGGAGGTTGTGGTTGGTTGTTCTGTGGAGACAAGTGACTTCTCTGAACAGAACCAAAAGCAGGTAAAAAGTCCTTGTATTTTGTGGACAAGAAGAATCCTACATACAATAGATAATAATTATGAGACATACATTTTGAAACATTATAAATAAGCAATGCAAAAACAGCTATAATCAATTAGTATTTGATTTCTCTGTGAGCCTTTCAATACCTTGCAAGCCTGATCTATTTCTTTAATTCGGCCCTCCAGTATTGCTTTGCCAACCGCATCTCGGATAGTCTTGTAGTTCTCTCCACAGACAAGATATTGGTCAATCTGACACCCATCATGATTCTAAAAAATGTGTGAACAAATCTGGGTGAAGAGCTGGATGAGGAGTATCCCCAATACAAAGTAAAACATAGAAAATTGGGAAAAGGTTTTATACATATGCAGTCAATTAATTATACAAATCAGTTTCCTAAAATGTTGTGTAAAATGCAAATAACAACAGAATGCTACGATGTGCAAATCATTTATTCCTGCATTTAATAGATATCAGTACAAAGATAACAACAAATGTTGAAAATGTTATTGTTTTTGGAAGAATACATGCCCAATTTTTATTTTATGCCAGCAACACGTTTAAAAAAAGTTGGGACAGGGACATGTTTACCACTGTGTAGCATCATTTTCCCATTTACAGTTTTTCTCAATTGCTAAAACACTAAAACCCATTGGCTGAACAAAGTGCTCAGTTGCCTGGACTCATTTATCTAATTATGCAGTCTGTTGTCTATACCTCAAACCAGTTCACATGGTAAAACCCAATTTGCAGATCTCACTTAGACATTTCAATAAAAATGTAAACACATTCTCATTCTCAAATCACATTTTGCACTCTAATGCGCATTTAATTCATACTGGAAAACACAAGTGGCAACGATCAAATACAAATAGAGAACACCTGTTTCAAATTATATGACATACATGTTTACTCTATACTGTAGTACAGTGCATTGTAGGCTGTATACTGTACAGTGGACAAATTGTATGGCCCTGATCATTGTAACAGTACTGACAGCTCAATAGATTTTGACTGGTTGAAGGTTCATATCAACAAACAACAAGAATTACAGGATCACAGACAAAGGACAAGTTTGTGAGATTCAGGGTACAGAACTGTAAAAATAGGGGTACAAGGAGGAGGAAGAACAAAAAATGTAATTGTAAAGATCAGAGTAATAATTTCTGATCAATTTTGAGCTACTATGATAGAGCACGTTTTCATTCATCAAAAGGCAATGATGGAAGAATATGAAATTTGTTTTGAGATAAAAACTTTACTTCTCCCTGTATGTTTTGAACAATGTGTTTTAAATTTTTTGGGTTATTGTTTACTGACTGCTTGAGAGTGTATATAATTTTGATCATTTGTTCATGATACGAGAGCAGCGTTTGAGTACAGAGATTTCTCCAAATTCTCTGAATCTTTCACTGATATTATGTACTGTGGATGATGAGATTCTGGAAACAGGGTTGTTCATGGAATATGAACAATGTGTTATATAATCGGATGAATCAAGGAAAGAATATAGTTGTAACCTTCATTATATCATATTATGCTACTGTATTAGTGAATTCAACTGAATGATAACATTTGGCCTTTAGCATGACGCAGTCATTATAATTTATCCTAAACGATTCTCCTCAAAGTAAACCGAATGAAACCAGTACCTGCAGCAGGACTTCAGCTGGGAACAGCCACTTCATGTCTGCCACTGTCAGAAAGTGTTGGACACACTCCATTCCATGCTGGTTGCAGATCTTACGGATCAGGTAGACCCGATACCAGTCATCCCCACTGCGCTTACACAGTTCTTGTACACAGGTTAGGAATTCTTCTTCTGTTTGAACATAAAGGCAGAGAAAAGTGCAATGCATTGAACTCAACTAGATACAGTTTTGAGAAAAGGTTTGTGAACCACTTTGAATTACCTGCAAAACGGGGGCCAGAGATTACATTGTTGATATCTTCTGTCAAACAGATGCTTAATTTGTTAAATGTTTTTGTCTAAACTCTTAGATAAAAGTTGTTTAGGAAGAAATAAAAACAGTTGATGAGGTTACTAAAACAGACATTGTTCAACTGATTTTAGATTTAAATAGCACAGAAGTGAAAGGTAAGCTTTTATATGTTTTATATGCTTTTATAACTTTTAATCTAACTTCTTGAGTGTGGTAAAAATGGCAGTTAGCGTGGGTACTAAAACAGGTGTAAACTAACAGTCATAAAATGTAATTAACTAATTTTAGTTTTGTATAGGAAGATTTTATGGACGCCAACTTGCTGTCTAACTTGTTGGGAAAGCGGTCAAAGTAGCTGATTTGTGTCAAAAGTTACAGAGTGATAAAAAAGTATTTGATCCCCTGCTGATTGTGTATGCTTGGCCACTGAACGTCTATAATTGTAATGGTAGGTTTATTTGAACAGTCAGAGACAGAATAAGAAAAAAAATCGCGAAAAACCCATGTCAAAAATGCATTTCAATGAGGAAAATAAGCATTCGACCCCTCTGCAAAATCTGACTTAGTACTTGGTGGCAAAACCCTTGTTGGCAACACAGAGGTCAGACTTTTCTTGTAGTTGGCCACCAGGTTTGCACACATCTTAGTAGGGATTTTGGCCCACTCCTCTTTGCAGACCTTCTCCAAGTTATTAAGGTTTCGAGAGTGACGTTTGGCAATGCGAACCTTCAGCTCCCTCCACAGATTTTCTATGAGATTAATGTCTGGAGACTGGCTCGACCACTCCAGGACCTTAATGTATTTCTTCCTGAGCCACTCTTTTGTTGACTTGGCCGTGTGTTTTGGGTCATTGTCATGCTGGAATACCCATCCACGACCCATTTTCAATGCCCTGGCTGAGGGAAGGAGGTTCTAAGATTTGATGGTACATGGCCCCGTCCATCATCCCTTTGCTGCAGTGAATTTGTCCTGTCTCCTTAGCAGTAAAACTCCCCCAAAGCACAATGTGAGGATGGTTGTTCTTGGGGTCATAGGCAGCATTCTTCCTCCACCAAACACGCCGAGTTGAGATTTTGGTCTCATCTGACCACAACACTTTCACCCAGTTCTCCTCTGAATGATTCAGATGTTCATTGGCAAACTTCAGACTGGCCTGTACATGTGCTTTCTTGAGCAGTGGGGCCTTGCGGGCACTGCAGGATTTCTGTCCTTCACGGCATATTGTGTTACCAATTGTTTTCTTTGTAACTATGGTCCCAGCTGCCTTGAGATCATTCACAAGATCCTCTTGTGTAGTTCTGGGCTGATTCCTCACAATTCTCATGATCATTGCAACTCCACGAGGTGAGATCTTGCATGGAGCCCCAGACTGAGGGAGATTGACAGTTCTTTTGTGTTTCTTCCATTTGCCAAGAATTGCACCAACTGCTGTCACTTTCTCACCAATATGCTGGATGATGGTCTTGTAGCCCATTCCAGCCTAGGTGTACAATCTTGTCCCTGACCTCCTTGGACAGCACTTTGGTCTTGGCCATGGTGGAGAGTTTGGAATCTGATTGATTGCTTCTATGGACAGGTGTCTTTTATACAGGTAACAGCTCAAGGGCAGACTTACCCGTTAGGTAAATTAGGCAACTGCCTGCGACCCCCAGCTGCCAGGGGCCCCATAAAAGACTCCACAAAAGTATGACATGATCAATAATAAATATAATAATCAAATATAAATCGATACAGGTCATAACCTCCCTCAAAAGTATCAACTACAGAGCATTTATTCTGTGCTGACGCAGGCTTACCCTCCTACCCCATGCTACTGTAAACTTCCATCGCAGTACCGCCACTGCGCAGCTGCGAGCATAGAACATTTAATCAGTAGGTTAATGTTTCAGAGAAACTAGAAGAGTGAATGTGAACTACATGCCGACAAAATAAAACGAGCGGAGCACAAAAGAGAAGGTAAAAAAGAGCAGAGTAAAAAAGTAGTTTCCAAACTGAAACTCCAGAAAGTAACGTCCCTTTTCTCTCCACCGATATCGAATGATGCGGCAGCTAGCTCAAGTGCTGTCAGCATTGATACACACCTCCCGTAGCATCTCCAGACCCGGGAACAGGTGAACAAAGTTATGACAAAGTGGATAGTGATGTTGAAACTGACTAATTGCAATTGTCAGACATTTGGCAGAACGGAACATCGCGTTTCGTGGTCATTCAGAACTAAGGGAAATTTCCTTAGGCAAATTGAATTGATGGCTCAGTTGGACCCAGTTATGCAGGAACATCTGAGGAGAATTCAGGCAAAATAATTAACTGATACTTACCTTAGCAAGCACATTCAAAATAAGCTTATAACACTTTTGGTTAAAAGCACAATTGATGCCATTGTGAAGAGAGTAAAAAAAGCACAACATTACTCTGTTATCATGGACTGCACTCCTGATCTGAGTCACCAGGAGCAGCAGTCAGTGGTGCTAAGTTAGTCAGAGCTCCAAAGGTGTGTTCATGTCAGAGCATTTTGTTGGTTTTCTTAATCTACTTGACACCACAGGAAGCGGCTTATGTGAGTCGTTTTTAAGTCACCTCGAAAAACTAGGCTTGGATATTGCGAATTGCCATGGCCAGTCATATGATAATGGCAGTAATATGCATGGCAAAAAGCAGAGTGTGCAGAAGAGTGCTGAACATGAACCACAAGGCCTTAAGGGTTTCTTGTGGAAGTCACACCCTTTACCTTATTGTTGGTGGTCATCTGTGACTTCCATCAGCTTCTTTGGTCTGCTGCAGAGACTTTGCACCCTGTTAAGCTCCTCAGTGAACCACTGGGCATTTCTTACAGAACATGTGAAGAACCTAACAGTGAAAACACAGTCTACAACCAGATGGGAGTGTAGGGTTGACAGTGTTAAAGCTGTGCGCCACCAGCTTCCTGAGATGATCAGTGCTTTGTCTGCCTTGAGACTACGAGAAACTACGAGATGTAGTTTCAACATCTGAAAGCATCTGCACGGAGATGCAGACATGGCCCTTTATGCTTTGTACCATTATAGGGTACAATGTTCTGTTCCAGATAAACAGAGTGAGCAAGATGCTGCAGAGCCCACAAGTGTCAATCGAGACACTTAGCAGAGAAACCAGAGGTGTGACTGAATTTCTGGAGGAATACAGAGAGAAGGGCCTTATCTCTGCCAAAACCAATGCCAGGGAGATTGCAGAGAAGCTTAAGGTGGCCAGAGGTATGTCAGCGAAGAGCAGCTAGACAGTTTGAGTATGAGGGAAGAGAGCATACTGAGCCCACTGCAGAGGAGCGTTTTAAAAGGGACTTTTTCCTGGTCCTTGCAGATACAACTGTTGTCACAATAAAGGAAATGAGATGAGATGAGGAGCAGTGAACAGGAAGGAAAGCTGGATGAGTGCTGTGAGAGGTAAGAGTTGAAAATGCATAACATTGATGCAGATGATATGGGCCTGGAGGTAAGGGTGCTGTTAGGGCTTTTCCCACAGCGATTTCCTCACCATATGACATGCTTAATTACATATATAAGCTAAATATACTTAACATGTACCCCAATATAAGCATTGGACTTAGACTCCTTCTAACGCTCACTGTGAGAGTGGCATCAGGTGAGAGAAGCTTTCAATCTCAAAAGCTCATCAAGACCTATCTGAGAACAACAATGTTACAAGACAAACTGTGCTCCTTTGCTATTTCTGTCCATTGAGCATAAACTAAGGAAGACAATAGATACTGAGTCACTGAGAGCAGGATTTTCTGAGGCCAAGGTGAGGTTTTAATCAGAGAAATTACAAGAGAGAATACAGGCAGAGAGAAAGACAGAAGTCACCAGCCATCCACCCACACAGTTAAGTAAAAAAAGAACAAGACTAAAAGGGAGGCAGTGCAAAACATATAGAAAAGGTATACAGCATATTTATAGTAGATGTTTCATTGAACTGTGTTTGCATTATTAATCTGTTAACCTCTTCTCTTCTAGAATACAAGACACAGTAGAAACACTATTATTGTCTAGTCAGCAGATGCTAATAAAACATGAAAATGTACTATTTATTGTGTTTTTATTGATTAGATAATTTACAATGATGATGGTGGTACCTTCAATATGTTATCTTTGTTAATGAAGGAAATATTTATTTTCTTGCGGGTTAATGACACCCTGGACATTTCACAGAAGTTCTGTGTAGCCGTGAGAAGACATCTAGTGGGTAGGTCTGGTTGTTTTCACAATTTTGATTAAAAAGTGTGAGAATAGTGGTTAAGGGGGTCCCATACCAGTCTTCTACCATTAAAATTATAGGCGGATCATTTTTTTGTCAGTGGGCAAACATACAAAATCCGCAGGGGATCAAATACTTTTTTCCCTCATTGTACATAGTTTGCAGTTAACTGAATATTGAAAATCTGGTAGATTCTAATTATGGCAAGCTTTAGAATATTACAAATAATGGAGTACCTGTGGCTATCGCCCGCTGTCTGTGAACCAACAGATTCACAGCCATATCCAGACACCTTCGTACCCTGGCCACCTGCTGGAAGCACTCCACAGTGGCCATCTGTCTAGATGTAACACCTGTGCACAGGAGGTTACGCAGGAAGTCACTCTCCATCTGAAGACTCTCCTGCTGCTCCACTGTTGTACGACACTGCATCTCACACATAGAATCCTGGAAGAACAATGGGAACGATACCACTCACATGAGTAAGACACTGAGGTTTTTGTCAGGAATCGCTAGCCACACGTATTTGTTTTTCATTATCTTTGCTTTTCCCGGTCTAGCTTTGCTCACTTTAAGGTTGGCTAGCCCGAGATCTTTACTGCTTGGGCTAATCAGCTGGTGATTATACATCACCTAAGTGGTTAGCCATTCATGATCTGTCTAGCCCTTTCAAATTTTGCTTCACAATGACTGATGCTGAGATTTTTTAAAGATTTTTGGCCATAGGTTTTAAAAGTGGGCAAATATTATTTTGGAATGTTTCTACTATGCAACAACTCTTACATTTGAACAGGAATAAATAATAATCTTCACATTCAC
The DNA here is from genome assembly GCA_016801105.1 of Esox niger. Lineage (NCBI taxonomy): Eukaryota > Metazoa > Chordata > Actinopteri > Esociformes > Esocidae > Esox > Esox niger. The sequence goes on along the minus strand of JACXGJ010005662.1, from coordinate 18,395 downwards.
AATCAGATAAATGATACCTCCATGCAGTTGATGTATAATGAATAAAGTTCAGTTTTGCTTGATTCCTCAAAGATGTCACTCCGCTCAACTTGTGTAAGATGTTGCTGCAGGGGACCTTTGACGTCATCAAAGCTTCAAGACAAACATGACAAAACAATCCAGAAAACACTTATTGTTGTCCACCTTATTGTTGGATTACTACACTGCAACATGATGAACTACAACATGTGAAATAAAGACAAAACCAGCACTAGTAACTCACCTGTACTTGAGCAGGAGTTTAAGCACTACTGACCAAACCACTGGACCTTTGTCCACCACAGCACCAAATGGAGAAATTGCCTTCCTGGTTGGTCTGCGAAAAGGTCCTGGCCAATAAAGTGGTTGTAAGTAAACAAAATACAAACGTTTCTTGATAATGCATTTCCGACAGTGAAACAGAAGAAGGATACCTCTGATATCGAGAGCAGACTGAGCCTCCACCATGAGTAAATTCAGCAGGTGGAACATCATGAAGAGAAGTTTGACAAACAACGTCCAAACCCAACCAGTGAACCAAAGGATGTGGTCCGCAGACTGATCAACAAAAGAGTGCCGCTGTATCTGTTGACGTTCTGGGCAAGAGGGAAACAAAATACACACGTACACACAGACACATATTACACTTAAAGGAACACAATGGTCTACCCAAATGGAAATCTATCCCTGGTATTGAAGGTCTACAGGGATTTGTGGAGGTTTTGCAATGTTGTTTACACATCACATTCTTCAGATCCAAAACCAGGAGGCTACCTCTGTTGATGGGCCAAGACTGAGCCTCCACTGTGAGGAAGGAAAACAGATGCTGGATGATGTCTGTACATGGCGGAGTGTTGTCCTTGAAGCACACAGTTGAGACCAGGTCAATAAAGAAAGCACTGCATTTCTTCCTGAATTTCTTGGAATTCCTGCAAAATTAAAAAATGTCCATTACAATTCAGGATAAACCGAAAGTGCAATTTGAGAATTAAGAACTGTATGAGGAACTTTGTGTTTTATTTGAATTGATAGCTCAATTCTGAATTATGAGTAAGGTAGGTAAAAATTGCCATTATTCCTGCAATTACAGTATGACCTAACTGTATCATAAGGATGGAATAATCAACATGAGTCCCCACCTTTTTATTTCAATTGCTCCTTGTTTGCAGGCTTTGAGTACATCAACCACTTCATCAAACACTTCCTTTGATTTAACGTCTGCATTCCTTTCCAATACCTTGAATAAAGTGTAGAAAAATTCCTTTGTGAAATGCAATTCAACTAGATCGGATTAAATGTAAGAGAGCACATCTGAAATTAACCTCACATGGCATAGCCGTCGCAAGGAAGTTAAAACTAGAGGCTTCAGCCTTTTGTTCACAGTCTCAATGCCCAGCAACAAGTGCTCCACAAACAAGGACAGCACAATGATGCGATTCCATCTGCACCTAGGAGGAAACATCAGAGCTCATGTAAAAGCAAACAACAAAACTACGAGTACAATAATATTTAGCACAATGTATAATATAAAAGATTGAAATCCATTTTTTTTACAATACAATCAAGTGGATGTGATTCTGTATTATATATAAAAGCATATTTTTTTGTTGATTAAATAGGTCTTTATATTTCAAATATATATGACATCAAGTAACTAGCGTAATTCTCACAATTGATGATGCCTGTTTGGAATGGGTATAATCGTGTCGTTAGAAGGTATTCAGATGCCTTTCTTCACATTTTGTTGTATTATATACTTCATATATAATTGATGAAAGTATGTGTATTTTCTCATCAATCAGTGCAAATTACCGATAGTGATGAAATGAAAACATGTTTTTAGAAATGGGTGCAAATGTATTGAAAATTAACCACTGAAATATCTGAAGTACATAAGTATTCATACATTTTCACGACAGTCAAAGGCACTTCTACAAAGTACTGAGTCAGAGGTCTGAATACTTCGGTACATGAGATATTTCAGGGTTTATTCCTATAAATTGGCACACATTTCTAAAAACCATGACCTTGCTTTGTCATTAGGGATATTGTGTTTATACTGATGTGAAAAGTAAATGTAATCAATTATAAATTAAGTCTATAACCACAAAATGTGGAGAAATTGAAGGGGTCTGAATACTTTGCAATGGTTCGGCAAATGATATGCTGTTTGTCTCATTTGTGTCATTTGTGTGAATGTACAAATTGAGATGTACAATCTTGATTTATCTTTGAATCCCACAGAACTCACTGTACTCTGCAGACTATGGCCTTGCTTCTCTCCCCATAGTGCTTCACACTCTCCTCAGAGCAGACCAGTTCAATGGGCACCTGGAGCTTCCTGACCTGCCTGAGCCAGGCCAGGCGTTGGTGGTCCGTTTCCAGATCCTGGGGCTCCAAGTATTCCACACAAGCCATGGCTGCATACACATCCAGCACCTGGGGAGGGATGTAGGTAATGAAAATCACCTTTTAGGCTCAAATACATACACATCCAAGACCTGGGTAGGGATGTACGTAATGAAGAAACACCTTTTATGGCTCAAATACATACACATCCAGGACCTAGGGAGGGATGAACTGTAGATAATGAAAAAACACCCTTTAGGACTCAAATAAAAGACTAAATTGTTATTTTACCCACACACTCAACCTAAATGGTGATTTACTGATTGGTACAGTTCATTTGCGGGTACATTTACAAGTACTTTGTTTTTCCCAGAAGATCCCAGAAAACACTTACCAGCTCCATTCCATCTTTGGTGTGTGTGTTCTCCAAGAGACCCTGGCCAACTTGGGGAATTCGGATCATTCTGTCAAGGTTCTGCAGGCGGTTCTTAAACTTGTTATAGGCGGCGTGGACCCACGGCAGAGAGATCACCTCCGTCTCCAAAGCATGAGTGTGATTCAGTTGCAGCTCATTAACACAACAGCTCCATGCGTCACAGAGAAGCTACATTGTGGTTCAGACACAGCTCATTGGTACACATCCCTCTCACAACATGACCTTAATCAATGAAAAATAATCAAGGTGCAAAGAAAAATCCATTTCAAAGAAATAAGAGCCTGTGTTTTTATTTATTCCACCATGAACCTTGATTACCAACAATCGATAGACTTCTTTTACAAAGACAATCATAATAAATATCCCACAAACAAAACGTCTCCAAAAGTATTTGAACACTTTCCTTTTAACTATTTGCTATGAATACATATTCATTTATCAATTATTATGAAAACCACTATTGGGTCATGGAACCTGTTTGCTCTACCTGGTATGAATGAGTATACAATTATAATATCTTGAAAGTATGATTTGTGTGGGCCCTTTTTTATCATGTATATAGAACACCTTAATTGATGGGTGTCCTATGTCTATAAATACGGGTGTGGTACACTTCTAGTGAAATAACCTGATGAAGATACTTCCAGGATCTAAATGTTGTCTGCTAATTTACTTGATTACACTTTGTCTACAAAGACAAATCCTACCTGTAGGTCCACTTTATTAGTCACATTCATGGTCATGGTAACGAAATCCTGCAGGTATCTGTGGAAAAGCTCAATCTGCGTCTCCTTGTCTGCTATTGCAATATAGTGCCCAAGAGGAGTCTTCCAAAATAACTCCTCAAACTGCCTCTGAGTTTGACCTGTCAAAAAGTAACTGTTATAGAGCAGTACTGTACATATTGTAGGTAACACAAAGCCCCACTGAATTATTGTGCTAAGTTACTACCTTCATGTTGCAGAGCATAGATTCTGAGTTCTTCCAGGTGGTCCTTGATCTTCCAGCTGAAGGGCATGGTGCATCTGATATTTTTGTCTATTGCAATGTAATTATGGACCAGAAATGTCTTTGACTCTGACCTGGGACAAGAGCAGATTAGAATGAAAATATATACTACACGTGGCTCATATAAAAATACTTGATTCTTCATTTAAACAGTGGTCTTTCTTTTTTATGAACTGATTCCTGACACAAATTCTGTTCTCTGTTTATTTAATTCTAGGTTTAATGTAATTTTGATGATGGCTCATGCTTCAAGTAGAAATAGTGCATTTTACTTCCAAGTATACCTTGTCTTTGGTAACATATTACTATAATGGTGTGCTTTGTGTCTCTTTTTTAATTAATTAAAATAAACATTATGTTACAAGTTTGTGCATAATGTCCCGGAGAGCATCTTTAATATGACCTCCAATTTTCAATTTAAAGGAGAAATTGTTAAGTTCCATTCTCAAATGTCTACAAGGAGAATAGCAGAAGCAATGTATTAACAATTCTAGCTACAACATTAACTTAGGAATTACTGTTTTATAGTGTATCATGTCTGTTGTATAAAGACAACCAAGCAAACAAACACTTTTTGTACATACACATGTGCTAGGGTAGTGGCATGGACAAGGACAGACAGCGCTTCCTATGTTTAGCATAAAGGAAAACCAAAGAATCTCCACTACCATACTTTACTGTGGTTATTGCTTTTGCTTGTATGTAGGCCCGTTTTGTTGTCAAACATGCCGATGGTATGCATGGTCAAAAGTTCAATGTTTGTCCTGTCTGACAACAACACATGATTCTATAGCAAACATGTCTGTAAGTTACTTCAAACAAGTCTAAGTCAAGTCTCAAGTCACTGCATGCAAGTCCGAGTCAAGTCTCAAGACTTTTAAGCACTATAGGCTGTAGTTATAGTCAATTAGTCAAATGCAAGTCCTTTAAACTTTAGTTGCACTTTTTGGGAATGAAATGTTATGGGCTATTTTAAATCAGCAGTTGATAATTTAGTACACTAATACTGAATTGCAACAATTAATTTATATATATATCCTATTCTATTTACTATTCTATCTGCCATCAACCAAATTGTCTGACTATTTTACACACTAACCAGCCATAACATTATGACCATTGACAGGTGAAGTGAAAAACATAGTGAAGTGACGTAAATCAGCAAGAGAAAACTATCAAGAGGATGTGTGAATATGCAAACAATAACAAACTATTTGTGAGGTACTCAATTTCACATAGCATATTTCCCCAATACATTCATACAACCCCAATACCATTCCAAAAGTTGGGACGCTGCGTAAAATGTAAATAAACACAGAACGCAATGATGTGCAAATCATTTAAACCCTATGTTCAATTGGAAATAGTACAAAGACAACATATCAAATGTTGAAACTGATACATGTTTCTTGAAAAATATTTTGAATTTGATGCCAGCAATGTTTCAAAAAAGGTTTTTATTTGAATTTTACATAGCGTCCCAACTTTTTTGGAAACAGAGTTGTATTATAACCTGCAATTTGGTGCATTTGTAGGGTAGAAATCTTACAAAATGTCCTTTAAATGAGAGGTTACATTTTCACACTAAAAAGACTCAGTGCTCATTATCACTTAGGGAACTTACTTGTCAACACTTGCATAGGGAACTTCAAGTAGTTTTTCATCCCCAAAGATGTCTAACCACAGTTTTTTTATAGGATCTCCAGAGTTGGTGTCCAGCAGGATGTCTAGGTTACAATCACGGTCAATGACAGACACCAGTTGCGCTAGAAGTGGAATGACTACAGCCTGAACTCGCTTCCATAGTGTTTGTCTGTTAAAATACAAAACTTGCTTAGTAAAGGCATTGGGTAACAACTACATTGTGTTATTCAAGTCTCAAAATAAATATTTTCTACATGATTCACTAGCAAGGCCAGCCTATGGATTATGACATGTCTTAATGCCTTGGTGAGTAGTGCCCACTCACCTAAATGTCCCCCCTTCATGCAGGGCATCAATGTTGGACGCCTCAGCAATGACCCAGTTTCTTGTTACAGTATTGTTTTCCCCCCAGGTTGACAGCAGGGAGTGCAGACGTCTTTTTACGATTCTCAGAAATCCATCTCTCCCTATATTTAGAAACAGTCTTATCAGTGTGACTGGATTGCCTTTCTACAACATAACCCTGCTACTCAGCCACAAATACGGTACCATTTCTTTCTTCGTTTTCACTCAGGAGCGTAAGCAGTATCTCCACTCTCCTGGTGTTGCGGAACCCGCCCTCCAGCTGGTCTCTGAGCATGCCCACTGCGCTCTGCACGCAGCTGCGTAGCAGCAATGTGGTGTCCAGAACATCCTTCCAGCCCTACAGAAGGTAGAGAGCCCAAGGAACATGGAAAATTGCAGTGCTCCAACAAACCGAAGGTATGTCTGCATGAGCAAACTATCAAATTAATTACTATAATAATTCAGTGATTACTTACTCTTCTGTTGTCAAGTTCCATTTCATGCTGATCTGTCCCAGCATATGTGTGATCTGAACCCACTCACATTTAAAAAAGGGTTTTGTAATTGTATGTTAACAAATACATTATACAGGTATTGTTTACATATTTTGGTTAGAACGTCCTAACACAAGCTCATGAGATTATTATACTTTAGTTTCTACTATTTACATCAGGTGTTTACTACAGATACCTACTGTACTGTAACAGCAAGCAATCCAAACATTCTTAAATGACGAGCCGGGTCAACTAATAAGCACAGTGGGTGCAACATACTTTTCATAGCATTTCCAACATCACATATCTTTATTTATTTATTTTTTACCTTGAGCCTTAACATGCCTTTCCTCAAACAGTTGACAGATGGCGAGGTTTCGCAAAACACTGATATCTGACACAATATCTTTGGATCTTCTGAGGTCATCAATATGAACTGACTTCCATGGGCCTGTAGGCAGAAAATGACCAAATAGCCTATCACAGACACTTCTATGTTATATATGTGGTGACACTTTTTATAACATTTTAACAGGTTATAAAACTGCCTTAATGAGATAATCTCACCTCCGTGAAATCCAACAAAGGAAGTTCCACCATCCAATCTCAACAGTTTTGTAATGAAGTATACATACACCTTGCCTTCGATCTCTTTTCTTGATTTGTTGATTTCATTTATGGCAGAGTACCTAAAAAAACATCAAGGTCAAACATCAAAGCATTATTTTCTCTAGTTAAATTATGTTAAACATAACTATAATTAATTTAAATTAATTTATTAAATAAGATTGACTTTACTTTGCAGACGCAATAACATTTGCATTGTGGGATCCTTCATCCAAATCTGACTGAATAATGAGTAGTTTATTGCCAGATGTCTCTCTAGATGTCAAAAATTCCCTAAAGACATATAAAGCAATGGTTTAAATCTGTTAGAAATAGCTAAAACTGGATGGGAGAACAAGAATAAATATATGATCATAGTATGAAACACTACAAATAAGCAGACCTTATCTTTTTGCGGAATAAGATCTCAGTGTCAAACTGCTGTAGTGCAAGGAGCTCTACATTGTGCACCACCGTCTTCAGCGGTCCAATGTCTGATTCTGTCAAAAGCCTGGAGAATGTTGTCACCTGTGAATGTTAAGATACAAATCAGAAGCAGATACATAAGGGGTCAAATCTACTGTACACACACAAGCATAGTTAGTTACCTCTGTGAAGCAAGTATGGCTCCTCTCAACCTGTTGTGTGTGACAGACAAAGTCAGCCAAAGAGCTGTGCTTCCGCTGTTCATAGTAGAACTTAGTCAGATATTCACACTCCACTTTAGAGAGCCCCGTGTAGTCTAGCCGAACCACAGAGTCTGGAGTGGCACAGTTCAGAAGGATACATTTGGACTCATCTAGTACTTTTCTTTGCAGGTTGGGGATGTCCATTTCTTCCCTCTGTTTTTCAGTCACTTGAAGTACAACTGAGGCACATGTGTCCTCATGGAACCCAATGAAAACATCAGGAGGCTTGTACTTGTATGTTTGTGAATTTTGTCGAAAATCTACAAATTGTTCAACCCATCTCTCCAAGTCTGCAACAAGTTCCCTTTGTTCTTTACTAAGGACAGTATGAATGTCCAGGTAATGCTTCTCAAGCCTGTTGATGAGAGGGATTGGAAACTGGTTGTACACCACATCTTTATCCTCAATGACAACAAGTCTAAAGCCTTTGTGCACTCTGCATTTGACACGATGGGTCCCCAGGCCTAGGTCAACATACTTTTGTCCCCCTAAACAGACATAGTATTGGTTGAGAGCATCGTAAAGACTTTCATAGAGGTTCTGCAAGTTCAGGAGCACAATGGTTCGACCAGTTTCCATGCAGATCTTGACTCGATTAATGTTGCGGCAGATCTGGGTGTACTCTTGGTCCTTGGGGAAGCTGGACCCGAAGATAATCTCAGGCTGGCAGCCTTCTGAGAAAAAGGTCTGCTGCAAGATTTGTAAGGCTGCATAGTTTTTGGTCAGAAGCAGCAAATATCGGCACTCTTCCTCCTGAGCTAAGATGTTTTGTCTCACAAGCTCAACGGCACTGATTCTTTCCAGATTTGTATTGATTCTAAGTGTTTCAGTGAAGACTTCGACCGCGTCCACATCATCTCTTCCACTGAAGTTCCTCAGTACTGCTTTCACAATCTCCTCTTCACTAGGGGTCTTCTCTGAGGCCTTGGTAACTGCAAAAAGCATTTTGATTAAGCTGTAGTAGTCACGCAAACCAAAGAAACCTTTGCCTTTTTCTGGGCTGATTTTTAGGTAGGCCTTAGCAAATGGTTGAAATAAATGGCTGACTTTCTCCAAAATCATTCTATCAGATGAGCATATGCCTTTCGCACTCTCAATAAGCTCCTTCTCGTCAGGGTCACTGCGTGAAACAAAAATCCCTCTGTTCATCTTTGCAGGGTCCAAAGCCCAGTTGGAAATGCCAATGAATCCAACCTTCTTGTGCGGTAGTGGTTCATCATCAATGCATCCTTCTTCTAGTAGAGGATGGAGAGTTTTCAGGGGCATTTTTGGAGAGTCCTCTGCCAAACCAATTTCATCCAGCACGACAACAGAGATGTACTCCTTCAGATTCTTCCCCTCTTGGAAACGAGCACATTGCTTGAATGTGTTGATAATACCCTCTGGTGTGGAGTGAGGACTGCACTGGAAGGACACCAGGTGAATCTGTTTCAGTCTTTTGTAGAAGTCAGAGTGTGAGGCTTGGCCCTGCATGGCATCTGCTACCAAGGTTTTCGACAGAGATTTAGAACTCCCAGGTTTCCCTATCAAAAAGAGAGGGATTCTGAGTTCAATGCAGATAACAATCATGAAGATGTTTTCTTTCAGAGCATTGTTTCGTGCAATTGTTTCCCCAAGTGGTACGCCACTCAGGAGAAGGTCTTGCATGAGTGAGATTTCCTTCATCAGTTCCAATGAGGTGTAACCTCTAGGAAGATACCTGCATATATGTTGTCTGTACATTTCTTTGTTTTCCAAGCAGGCGTGGTAGCACACTCCTACTGCCATCACCACAGACCATAAAACCGGATCTCTTTGGATTCTTTCATGGCTCTCTGCATTTTGATTTTTCTCAAACTCAAACAAATAAGCAAGCAGCATCTCATGGTTTTCATAAAACCAAGCAAAAGCTTGCATGCAACGCTCCACATCCCTCAGACTTACAAAGCTACATTCATCTTTTCTTTTCCGCATATATCTTTGTGAAGCAGACAGGACATTTGTAATCAACTTTGCATACATTACACTGATCTGATTGGTTTGAACCACCCTCTTGACGATTTTTTCAATGTAAATTTTTTCAGTGCGGTCATTTAGCTGTCCAAAGTCCCACACCAGAGGAATCATGCTGGGTGGCAATGGTTGGACTCTATACACCAACTGGCGAAGAGGGACTGACCCAAGCTTTTCATCAGTCTCTTCAGCTCGGACTCTGTAACCCAGACCAGCAGATTCCAATCTATGAATCATCTCATCAGTGTGTTTTCTGTAAGGGTTGCACGCAGCAATGATTTGCAAACCGCATTGGGGTATCAGTGGTTCTCCTTTTACAGTATTGTCACATATGACTTCCTTAATACTGCTGAGGGCATCGGTTGTGTTAGCTTCATCGAAGAAGAGAACAGAATCAAAGCCATATTTTTGTTTGTTGTTACTGGCAATGGTTTCTGCTTCTCTGACATTGGTGTAAATCATTTCTGAGCTAGTTCCTCCATGCACTTTGACTAGCTTCATATTCTGTGTGTTCACTCCCTTCTTCTGTAGTTCACAAAGGAAGTTAATGAGCCTCGTCTTTCCACATCCTGTCTCTCCCATGATGACGACAGGGATATTGCACCTGAACCGCATGAGAATTGCTAGCATCTTCAATATATTGTCAGCTGTAAGTTCATATGTGTTATCAGGATCAATATTCTGCTGGACTCCCATAACATTGCAAATGGATTCAATTTTATCCTGCCTCGACAATTCATCAAAATCAATGTTGAAAGGGACTCTTTGTAGTTTCAGGCCATCAAACAGGCGTTTTGTCATGATATTTCTTTTGATAACATTTCCTGTTGATGGATCAATGGCATCAACCCAGTTTTCACAATTGGGCTGAAGGTGAAATCCAATGAAGGTCATTGACATGTGGTCATCATTGAAGAAGATGTAGGGATGTGGTTCTGACTCCCATCTCTTCCTGATCCGGAAGGGAGCCAGGTCTTCTTCACCAGTGAGGTCAGTGTGCTGTCTCCCAGGGCTCTGGTCAGAGATACTGAGTGAAGGAGTGGCAAAATCCTTGGCCATCAGAATCATGAACTCAACCACAAAGTTCTTGAATCCCTGAAGGGTTTCCCCGGTGATAGAGGCATTACAGAAGACGGAAGTTTCACAATCTTTTAGCTGAAAGTTAAGGAACCATGTAAAATTCCTCAACTCTGCCCATGACGGGTCCTTAATTCCACAGTACAGAAGGAACAACTGCAGACATTTCACATGGGTCCCTTCGACACCGCCATACATGAATCCATCCAAGTTAATTTGATTATGGGATCTTGTCAAATATTGGTATGGTCGTTGGTATGCTTCACTCCTAAACTCTTGGTCATCCATAAGTGGGTCTTCAGGCTTCACAATAGAGGGATCCTGTTGCATTCTCATTTCCAGCTCTAGAATCTTGTTGGGAGGGTGGCAGAAGATGTTGGGGAACACATCAAGAAATGTAAAGTTAACAGTCGTTTTCTGTGAAAAGAGGTGAGAACTGTGATTAATAACATCATAAGGTCAAGAAATACAGGACACTCAAACATTCAATTCTTGTGTTGACGCATGTACTTTTTCTGGTCTGTGCTGGCTGCCACCAGGTGCTAACAGTAGACCTTATATAGATTAACAGTTGTACACTACTTGACGGCTTCAAATGAAGGAAATTGTAGCATATTATTATTAACTATATTATTATTATAACCAAATGAGTGTTTCTGACAGTAAACAATAGCAGGAATGTTCATTTACGCAGGACAAATATTTCTTCTTTCATATTTGCAAAAATGTGAATGCTCGCTTAGTGATGTGTAGGCTAAACATAGATTTTTTTATTTTATAAAAGAAAATATAACCAATGTCAACGATTTTGATGATAATGCAGAAATGTTGGATTTCCTCTAGTGCAAAAAGGCTTAAACTAGCATTCGAGAGCATCAATTCAAGTGAAGCTGTCTATATAATTATTCACATTTTGATTCAAAATAATAGCCTATTAACATTGTTTCTCCAATACTGAATTAAAAAGTTGAAATGCAAAGCATACCAATCGTGGAACATTTCTGAGCTGGTTCATAGTAGATCGTAGAATTTCAATGACATACAACTGTTTGTTGCAGCATTTCCACATCCTTCCATTAGAATCCATCAAATAGCCCAGGACAAGTAGTTTAAAAAAACATTCATCAAGCCCCTTCTGTACCTGTAGAACATTTAATTGAAAAAATTAGGTTAAATCAAAATGTTCTTTAAATCTGTATCTTTTCTTTACAGATACACCAATCACAATTAAATTCCTTTATTACCATGCACTAATCATTTTCAAATAGTTGTTCGCTTGAGCCAATAAATATAAGAATGACAAGCTGTCAATTATGTGTTGTGGCTTGGCGCTCAGGACTTGCTACAGGATTTCCGAAGCCATCTGATTCGGATTCGTTTTTTCTGCTTTTTTCTGTCCATTTAAATTTATTGTAATCCAAAATATTTCACAGTTAACTCTGTGCTTTAAAGATAACATCTGGGAGTTGTGCAATTAACAAAATATGTTTGAAAACCCTAAAATAGACACATATATGATATAGTGCACAATTTTAAGCAAGTGGAAACTGAAATAGCTTTAATAAAATGTAATTACAGAAGATGTAACATCAAAATGGAAAATTGTCAGCTGATTCTTCCCAGGGCTGTTGAGAAGAGATTGAAGAATGACATTTTCATCAGCTGTTGGCTTAATCAAGCGAATGCATTTTAGCCGTGAAGGCTTCTCAGAGCTGTCCTTTAGTTTTTCAAACAGCCTCTTGATGTAAAGGGATTTACCTGAAAGTATGAACAATATTTTAGTTATTATTCTGAGGAACCAAACAAATCTGAGGAGAAAGGTATTTTAAATAAAGACAAATTAGTCAATCAAAAATACTCAGGAGCTAGCTGCAGTAGTGACTGAGTATTATCAACAGGCAGACATTTCAACGAAATATACCTACCCACTCCAGCTCTTTTGGATGATACTACTCCAACAAACTGTCGGTCTTTAAAGACAGCAGCGGCGCTCTCCTGATCATCTGGGACTGTAAAGTGGTTGTTCAAGTATTGCTGAATCTTGATCAGGGGTTCCTGTGGCACCATGTGTAACCTGTACTGGCTGAAAACTGTTGGCAGGTATGTGTGCTCTCGATCCAGACTGCAGATGATCACAAGCCTGTAGTCTTTCCTGCTATGCATGTTGACACTCTTGAAAAATCTCTCAACTTTGGAGCTCACTTCGTAACTCAGCTGATCCCCATACAGCATGGTGTAGAGCTTCTTTCCTCTGTAGCCTGGGGTGAGGCAACGTCGGAAGAACAGCTCCACTTCCTCGTAAGGCGTAGAGGAGTTACACAGCAGGACCTCATCATATGTCGGCAATGGCTCAGTTTCGCTTCTCATGTAAATGGAGATGCAAGATGTCAGGATTTGATCGTGTGGGCAAGCAATAAGGTTTGGGCTCCCAATAGTTAGGCCCCTGGGCAGATCCCTTTGAATAGGTTTTTTTGTACGCTTTATTAGCCAATATTTCTTATCATCTTTGTTGGCCAGTAATTCTAAGAATCTTCCAAAGCTGCTGACATCAAGAGTGTCTGGAAGAAAGTTCTTCATGTTGGTCATGTAAGCATTCCAAAGCAGATTCATTTTCTCAGAGCCAACTTCTTGTTCGATGAGACTTCGCAGGTTTTGGGTACATCCTTCCGTCTTGTCTGGCATTTCTGAACCTCTCTCTCCACTGCCTGACACTTCAACAAAGGTATGATTTTCAACGTCCTGCTTTTGCTTGGATGGTTTGGCACAAATCTCTTTTTGCAGTGCATTGTAGGTCTGCATCAGATCAGATGCTGTGCAGTTGGATTTGACAAAGGAGAGCATCATAAGAACTTGGTCTTCAAAATGGCCCATATTTTGCTGAGTCAGCTTACTACATAAGTAGACAATCTGCTCAGCAGTGTAGTAATTCAAGTAGTAATGTTGGGATCTCTGTTTGTCCATAAAGTCATTCCAGTACTTTAGGCACTTCTCCATCTTCTTGCACAGCTCAGGAAGCTCATTGACAATTTTACCCTCCACCATAAACACACTAACAATGTTGCCTAGTTTGAAATCCAAGGTGATGCCAGCGTCTTCACTGAGTGAACTACAGTTGATTTTAGCTTCCCAGTTTCTGAACAGAGGGTTCCCAGCTGTGAACAGATCTATGAATGCCACAGCCAATCTCTGGACACTGGCAAAGATCTAAGAAAATAAACACAAAGTGATACATTTTACCAGAAAATGCCAAATATTTCCATCAGCTTGAACTAAGTCCCAAGAACATTACAGGTTGTATATTAAACAATTGAAATACTGAGATACCTCTGAAAAGTGGTAAATCTCATGCTGGTCACCACTACCAGACATGAGCATAAGTTTGCTCTGCAGCTCCCTCAGATCCTCCAGTGTGTAGGAACGAATCTGTTGCTCCTCCCCATGTTCCTCAGAGATTTGCAGCTTCAGAGTAGTCTCGAGACTCAACTTGAATCAGAAACATCAGTGCACAGGGATTTGCATTGCATTAAGGTTTAGTTATTTAGTACTTTTATTCAAAGTGACGTACATTACTACATTCATGCTAAACACTTTGCATTGGTTGTGGTAAGTATGTTAGATCTGTGACTGATTCGACTGAAAACTGAACATTTATTGTTTTCTCTAAGCATGCCTAAAACCCATAATTAGCTTGTGGGTACATTCATAAGGTTCTGGTCATTAGGTAAATGGTTCCACAAACAACATATGTTCAGTTATGATCTTTAAACAATGGAAATACTAGGTTGCACAGAATACACTGCGTGCACAATTATTAGGCAAGTGAGTATTCTGATCGTATCATTATTCTATGCACGTCAAGGTCAAGAAGGTTGAAACACGACCACCACTGAATAAGATTTTAAATGTACAGTCAATATTGGGCAAAGCAATACCTGAAGACACATTTTTCAAAGGTTTTAAGGACAGATTAAATGAAAGTGACTCTTGATGGACCAGAAGAATGGGCCCGTGGCTGGATCACTAATGGACACCCGGCACAACTTCAGTCAGGCGTCATCCAGGGGGAGCAGGGGTACTGGTATGGGCTGCTGTCATTAAGGATATGTTAGTTGGACCTTTTTGTGTTGAACATGGGCTGAAACTCAACTCCCATACCTACTGCCGGTTTCTGGAAGATAATTTCTTCAAACAGTGGCACAGGAAGACCTCAGCATTCAAGAAGGCCATGATCTTCGTTTAAGACAATGCTTCATCACATGCATCCAAGAACTTCACTGCTTGGCTAGCCAGCAAGGGCCACAGAAATGCCAGAATAATGACCTGCCCCCTTCCTCTCCTGTCTTAAATCCTATTGAAAAGTTGTGGGCCCTTCTCAAACGTGAGATTTACAGTCAGGGAAGACAATACACCTCTTTGGACAGCATTTGGGAGGCTGTGGTTGCTGCTTCAGTGAATCTTGATTATGATCAGATAAAGAAATTGACCGACTCCATGGATGGAAGGCTCATGGCAGTTATTGAAAAGAAGGGTGGTTATATTGATATATATATTTTTGTCACGGATTCGGGTTGGAACCCAAGCACGGATTGGGAAGAGCAAGGGGAAAAGGCAGGCAGAGTAATCGGGGTTAGGCAGGGGATAGGTACATGAGCTGGCGGCAGAAGTACAGACAGGTAGCAGGCAGAAGGTCGGTATAAGAGCTGACAGCAGAAGTACAGGCAGGTAGCAGGCAGGAGGTCGGTATACGAGCTGACAGCAGAACTACAGACAGGTAGCAGGCAGAAGGTCGGTATACGAGCTGACAGCAGAAGTACAGGCAGGTAGCAGGCAGAGTAGTCAGGGACGGGCAGGAGGTCGATACATGATAAGCTCAAACAGAACGTAAACTTGCAAGTGGCTAGGAAGCACATGTGAATATACACCATAATCCGGCAGGGAAGAGTTGTCAGGGATCCAAAGAAATACTGTCGGTAAGGAGGCGAGTGGAAACAGGTGTGTGATGGTTGACTGCGGACAGGTGCGGGAGTGGATGATGAACAGGTGGGCAATCTCAGCTCAGGGAGGCGAGGACCCGCCTCCGTGTAATCGTGGAGGGGGGTACGTGACAATGCTTTTTAAATAATTGTCATTTTTTGTTACTTATTTGTTACACTTAATTTGAAAATTCAGAATAAACACGTGAGTTGGGAGAAATTATTTTTTCAATGTGTTGCCCAATAATTCTGCACACCAATTCTTGCCTAATTATTCGGCACAATTATGTATTCCACTGAGAAAGATCAAAACTCCCTTTTACTTTGTAAAACATTCAGGTTTGAGTTTAAAACTATATTTTCGATTGACTGAGAACATTGTGTTCAATTATAAAATAAATCTTAAGGAATACAAGTTGCCTAATAATTGTGCATTCAGTGTTTGACACTTCAACACGTTCTGTATGTTCATTATAACAGTCTGGTTGCTAGTTGGTATGTTGAGAAGATTTTGCGCAATCCCTTTCTGTGGCTTTCATCCGGACTGGGCTGCATATCAACGCACCTGTAAGATACATTTCTAAGGTAACCCTTTTACACTGCTCACCATAGCTAACACAAAAACAAGTACAATCAAACATATTAAAAACATTTAGCTCAAATCCAGAAGAAAGACTCCAAACCATATTCATGGCTATTCATCTGTTTTTACATAAATCTCTGTTTCCTTCACACTATCTTGCCAAAGTCCTACACGCAACTCTTTGTAGAGCACAACAGTTACATGTTGTCATGTAGAAAACACAGCCATTCAATAACCAAACTTAATAATCACAACTGTAACAATCAACAAAGGGTTGCAATGTGTAAACACTAACAAGCATAATTAGGATGTTGGCAGGAATAGAAAGCGCCACAGTCAAGTTCTCCTATATTTTGGAATAAACGGATGACAACATTTGAACAAAAGGTAGAGTAAGAAAAGAATTTGGCTGAGAAATGGTAGAAGAATGTAGGCCCAGGTCAGATACAGGAAGCTGATACATTTAATGCCTTTGTGCAACTTTTGAGGTCAAACTTTAATATATATGACAGATAATATGGTTCTATTAATATGGATAATATGGAGAATAATTTTTAATTATGAGTGAGAAGTCAGGGGTTTGGGCTTTGAGAAGTGTATTTATACTTTGAGAAAATGGACACTCATTTTCTCAACTGCTTTGAGAAAATAGACACCAACTGTCCGAGGGACCTCAACTGAAGCTAATTAAGAATATTATTGTTTTCAACAACTAAATAGTCCAGATGTTTTTCTCCCCAACTTAAACTGAATTGACACCAATCCTGTCTGTAACACACAGGGGCACCTCATTTTGCCTAGATAGCAAGACGTTCCGTATATACTTCAACTGCTTCCTGCTAGGGCACAATGTGTAAGATCAGGTGGGGTATGAATTGCACTGTGGATCACAAGGAGCAACTCAGAATTTTCCTTACACGATGAATAATGTTTTCACAATATCAGGGTAATGTTGTCTACCTGCTTTTGGTTTTGTCCGTTAATGGTGTAGATGCCCTTTTTGTTGATTGCGGAAGCTAAGGAAAGGGAGGACATCTCCACAGACCCATGGAAATCCTTCACAGTTTTCAACCACTCCAAGTGGCGTGCTGTGTCATGCTTTAAAAAGAGAGTGAATGCACTGACATTGACTGCTATCTGCAGATAATACTTTTTAAGATGTTAATGTTAAATGTCCATCTCACCAGCTTAGTTGTGAGGTTGCAGTCATTATCCAATGCTCTCCAGAGCTTCTTCAACATCTCATTTAGGATCTGGAAACCGGAATCTGGCTTCAGCTCAAAAAGCATTGGAGCGTATCCATAGACAGCATCATGAAAACAGGCCACGCGGTCCACATCAAGATCATTCTCTCCAGCAGATATGGAGGCCAGGTCAACAAAAACTTTGAGCTCATTGATATCTGTTAAAAAAATATAAGCAATAAAGCAATATTGTAAATATTTTTCAAAGTATTAGGGACAAAATATTTGTTTTACCTTTCAGAGCCTCCTTAACCCAGATGACAAAATCTTTTGACCGCTCAAGTTCCCTGAGACACACTCTGCGAGGCTCTGTGATGTCTACCAGAACAGTTTTGGCCTGCATCAGGTCCACGTCGATCCGATCAAGGCGCTCCTCATTAAAATCTGGATGCATCTGAGAAAGGAAAAACAGAAAATGTGCCTGGATTTATTGTTGGTTTATGTTTATATGTTGTAGGATATCAAAAACAACTGTATACGCAATCAATAAATGAGGTAAATGCCAAGGGGGTGACTACTTTTGCAAGGCACTGCATGTATAATATCTACAAACCCAACTTTTTCAATTGACATAAATAAGATCAACTTATGGCCACCAAAAAGAAATGCAGGAATAATGTATAGAGAACGCATGTGCATTTAGCCAGCTAGCATTAATAGAATTTTCAAGTTTTGCAGACACCTATTCTGTTCCCAAATGATGGAATAACCCCACTACAAGCAAGGTCCATTCTCTACAGGTTGGCTTTATACCTGCACATTGTGGGCTATTTCCACAGGAATCCAACTTTCTAGTTAACAATCCTTTATTTCACTATATATTTTGAGTAAATCACAGAAAAATATAGGAGATTTTTTTTAATATATATATATATATATATATATATATATATATATATATATATATATATATATATATATATATATGAAGTCAGAA
>JACXGJ010005661.1:0-38069 GCA_016801105.1 Esox niger | reverse complement strand
CGCTCCGTGAATGCTACAAATACCCCTATATGGTAGCCAAATTAGCCCTATTGACTACGTCATGTCAGTCGGTACACAAAGCACAGTGGAGACCTGAGGAAAATGGATTTCCCATAATGTGAACTTAAAGTAATATTATCTAAAATAGAATCCTTTTTCGAAACATCAGGTAGCCAGAAAAGCATTCATAAATATTCCGCATTGCAAGACGTGTTGCTGTAGGTACTAAATAAAATTAAGTGGTCAGAGATCCATCTAAGTGATTGTGAGAAAGTGATGTGCTGCACTCATATCCAGTGTCCTAATTACAGGAGGTGGGCACAGTGGGACATTTCTCCCATTGACTAGCAAATCGCTAGCATTATTGGGGAGATCTGAGTGGAAATGTCCTAAATGGGGACACTGGCATGTCGCTGTGGGAGAGAACAATCCAAGTGAATGTGAGAAAGTGATGTGCTGCACTCCTAACCAGTGTCCACAAGCCCAGTTCACATCATTTGGGCCTAGGACATAGCTGTTATTTTCGATTCAGAAAAAGTATCTGCAGTGGCACACAGAATGGGGTTGCGGGGTTCTGCAGTCTGAAAGCAGTTCGTACGGATTAGAGTGATGACTTACTCTGTTGTGGCGGTACAGCTGAGGCTGCCTTGCAAATACAAGATCTGTTAAAAGAAACCGTAGCCTTGAGAATGTGGCCAAGAATATATATAACATTTCATATGTTTTATAGAAGATCAATTACTCTTGGAAAGACCTTGTGTTAAAATTATTGTTCAATTTTAGATTTGTGCATTTTTTTCTTTAATGCTGTATAGCTATTGCTTGTAACGTTTGAGCGTACCTATTTTATCTTCTATTTATTTACATTCTGTGAGAATTTTAAATAAGTCATTCTGAAATGTGTTTTACATTTTGTCCACTTTCAAATTGGACAAGCTCATTCAAAAACACTGCCTCTAGGTCATCAAATTGCGAATTTTTATATAAATCGGCATATTGTAGTGTATGGTAAAATAAGCGATGTTGAATGCGTTGTTTTACACATACACAAGGGCTATTGTTTTTTTTTTTTCAAACTATGGATATGCCTATTGAAATCTCCAGGTTTTCTGGTTGCAGGCTACATTTTGTGCATTCCTGTAGGGCAATTAATATTCCTATTGATAAGATTTTCCCCATGTGTATCAGTTGACATTCCTGAACCAGCGTTTTTGAAGTAGCATGGTATTTCTCAACTTCAACCGCTAGGCTGGCCATACGCATGGGTTTACATTTGCATTTCGTACACTTTCCCGTCAAGTTCGACATTGATCAATGCCGGCCGTTGCGTCAAAACCGGCATACCTCATGGTTTGCACACATCAGTGCGTACGCACGTTTGATACATGAGGCAGGAGGACTGCGTAAAGACACCTTCTCTGGTGGTATTAGCTGGAACTCTAGTGTAAGTGCGGTGTCCAATGACAATTTGGGCCTGACTGATGGTCTCACCAAAAAGAAGGAAGAGGTAGGTCTGTGCGGTCTTGGTTAATCTCCAGAATCTGTCTTTCCAGAACTCCATGCGTTCCTCTTTGCTACATCCATCCATTTTGACCTGTGCATCTGACAACTCTCTGCCTGCCTTTTTCACTGTGCAGGTGGATTCTGGCACTCCAGTTTGATTGACAAGAACCTGGTGGATTTCTTCATCCCCTTCCTACCTCTGGAGTATAAACACCTGATGCAGTGTGCCATGGCTGAGATGGCCGCCCAGGGACTGAAGCCCAATCACACCTTGCTGGAACAGGTAGTCAGAGACATGACATACTTTCCCAAGAGTGAGAAGATCTTCTCTGTCAAGGGCTGCAAGACCATCAGCAGTAAACTGGACTACTACAGAGAACACGTGTGAGATGGTCACAACGTTACAGTCGACAGCTGCAGACTGACAAATTTACTGATCATAATGTATGCAGGATGAAAGATGATTTGCACATCTAATCAGTCTCTTCACCAACTGCAATTTAGTTGACCTCGACAAAAGACCAGCTGCCCATTGATGGACTACCCTACAGTGTCCATACAGTGGCACTGCAGACCATCTATTGACTACCCTACAGTGTCCATACAGTGGCACTGCAGACCATCTATTGACTACTCTACAGTGTGCACTTTCTTGGTAAGAATATCTGTTCATGTCGGGGAGAGTGACTGAACTCAGTGACTGAACTCAGAAACATGATGGTCAGGTTTTCCGACAACAATGTCCAGGGCATCAATGATGTCGCTCAGTTGTCATTTCTTCCTGACGTGGAGTGAATTGGCTACTTAGAAAAAACGATTGTTGAATCAAAGGAGATGC
Organism: Esox niger; assembly: GCA_016801105.1. Lineage (NCBI taxonomy): Eukaryota > Metazoa > Chordata > Actinopteri > Esociformes > Esocidae > Esox > Esox niger. Next base: position 35,728 of record JACXGJ010005661.1, on the reverse strand, counting down.
TGGATTACAGAGATTTGTGGTTTCTCTATGCAAAATGTTAAATTTTTCTCTCAGGAAATTCTTCTGCATATGAACCTTAAAGGAGCGTTAAATCCACCCGACTAACGGTTCAGCTCCACTATATGCGTTGCTGTAGGTCAATGTGTGCCTCCCCCTCACAGAGAATGTGTTAGAGAAGTGCTGCTAGGTCAAGGTTGTACAACCCTGCCTACTAACTATAAATAAAGTGAAAATATTACAAAGAAACATACTATCACAGTGGTTTTGTGAAGCTTAACTGTGAGATAATACATTCACAGAGCAATAATGTATGTATATATATAAGGCTATACACTGCTGTCAAAATGCCAGGTTTTTGTGATGTAAAAGAATGAGACAAATCCTGTCAGAAGTTTTCCACTTTTAATGTGTACAATTCAATTGAAAAACAAACTAAAATCTTTGAAGGGGATTTTTCTTTAATTAAAAATGCTACAATAACCTGGTTTCAAAAGTGTGCACACCCTCTTGTAACTATTCATTACACACCTGACATTATTTTAAGTGACTCTGATTCATCAAAAAAAAAGTTCAGCTGTTCTAGCATCAGAGGGATCTCAATGTTGAAAGATATCAGTCAGAAGGGTACAAAATAATTTCCAAAGCATTAGATATACCATGGAACAGAGTGAAGACAGTCATCATTAAAAGGAGAAAATATGGCACAACAGACGCATTACCAAGAACTGGACGTCCCTCTATGATTGATGAAAAGACAAGGAGAAAACTTGTCATCGAGGCTTCCAAGAGGCCTACAGCAACATTAAAGGAGCTGCAGGAATTTCAGTTGAATAAAATACCATCCCTACCGTGAAGCATGCTGGTGCTGTTTTGGGTGTGTGTGAACTCTAAAAGTACAGGGAATCTTGTGAAATTTGATGGCAAGATGAATGCAGCATGTTGTAAGAAAAAACTGGCACGCAATTTGCATTCCTCTGCAGGAAAGCTGTGCATGGGACGCTTTTGGACTTTCCAGCACGACAGTGACCCTAAGCACAGGGCCAATTTGACCCTCTAGGGGTTACAGAAGGAAAATGTGAATGTTCTGGACTGGCATTCTCCTGACCTAAATATCAACAAGCTTCTTTGGGGAGATATCAAACATGCGTTTTATACAGGACTACCAAAGACTTTGTCTGACCTGGAGGCATTTTGCCAAGATGAATGGGCAGCTATACCTTCTGCAAGTATTCAGGGCCTCATAGACAACTATTATGAAAGAGTGCACGCTGTCATTGATGCTAAAGGGGGCAATACACAGTACTAAGAACAAAGGGTATGCAGACTTTTAAACGGGGATCAGTTCATTTTTTTCTTTGTTGCCACGTTTTGTTTTATGATGCTGCCATTCTGTTATGACCTACAGTTGAATTTGAATCCCATAAGAAATAAAATGTTTTGCCTGCTAACTCCTGTTTTCTTTACAAATGTTACATATACCAGCATTTCTCAGTGTTGCTGATCTATGCGCTCTGCTGACTTCACCACCCTCTGGAGGGACTTGTGGTCTGTAGTGGAGCAGCTGCTGTACCAGGAAGTAATGCTGCCTGAGAGGATGCTTTCAATGGTTCACCTGTAGAACCTGGTGAGAGTTAGTACAGACATGCCAAACTTCTTGAGTCTCCTCAGGACCTATTGTCATTTTTAGGCAATTGTCACTGCCAAGTTTGCTTGCCTGGACCAAGTGAGGTCATCTTTGACGAACACATCAAGGGACTTGGGAGTTGGAGACACTCTACATCAGCTATACCAATGTTTATGGGGGCTTTACCCCCCCTGAAGTCCAGGTTCCAATTGCAAAGGGAGTTGTTATGTCCCAGGTTCCTGAGCTTCGGAACAAGCTTGCCTGCACCATAGAGTGGAATGCTGAGCTGTTGTCCAAAAACGGCATCCTCACGTATGTGCTGCCTTTTTTCAGGCGGGAGAGGGCAGTGTTTCGTCAGGGCGATGGAATCGTCCATTGATCTATTGAGGTTGTATGCAAATTGAAAGTGGTGTCCGGAAGAGTGGAGCAGATGTGAGTTCCGACCAGCCGCTCAAAGCACTTCATGATGAGGGTCAGTGCTACCAGGTGGAAGTCATTCAAGGAGATGATGGAAGTTGTTTTGGTACGGGGACAATGGTGGCCTACTTGAAGCAGGTGGGGACTACAGACTGATTCACGGAGAGGTTGAATATAAAGCTGAAAACATCCGCTAACTGATCGGCTCACCCCCTGAAGACATGGCCTGGAATGCTGTCTGGCCCCGGTGACTTCCGAGGGTTCACTCTTTTGAAAGCTCTCCTCATGTCAGGCGTGGTTAGGGACAGAGTGCTGTCGTCTTGGTCCCCAGTGTGAATTCCAGAAGGAATTGTGTTGGTCACCTCAAACCGTACATAGGAGTTGAGCTCGCCTGGGGTGAGACGGCAGGCTGGGCATCATTGCTGTTTCTCCCTTTATTGTCTGTGACGTGTCGCAGTCTAAACCACATGCATCTCGGGTCAGAACTGTGGTAGTTAGACTCCAACCTATCCCTGTAGTCTCTTTTGGTTTCTCTGACGGCCTTCTGTAGGTCATATCTGGACCTCCTCAAAGCCTTCAGGATCCCTGAAATATAGGCAGAGGACCGTCCTCTGAGCATAGCATGGACATTACCATAAACCCAGGGCCTTGATTGGGGGAAGTCTGGAAATTTACTCTCGGAACATCATCATTGATGCTCATGGGCATACGTATATGCTGAGACTGAGTCTGTGTATTCATCAATGTTCCCATCTGCTGCAGCACAGAACATCTGCTAAACTGTTGTTTCAATGCAGTCCTGGAGATTGGAATTCGATTCCTCATTCCGACCTTGAAACTGCCAGAGAAACTGGTTTATCCTGTTTCAGGTGTTGTCTATAAGACGGGTAGAGCAAAATCTATGTGTGATCCACCTTACCAAAAGCTGAGCAGGGGAGTGGTTTAACGCTCTTCTTGTCTGTAAAAAGAAAGTAGTTGACTTGCTTTTAGAAGACTTTGCGTGATTAGCTACATTTTTATTACAACTCAAAATGAGACCAACATACAAAATCTTAGTCGGATATGTTTTAATATTGAGTGTTCTTGTAAAAGCATTCGAACCAATTACAACCACAGTTGTGGCTGGTGCAGGAGCGGTAGCGGCAGCTGGATGGAATATTTACAGTCATTTCTATGAAAGTTGTGACTCAAAATGGATAGATTTTAATTCAACAGGTATGTCCACAGATTTTATAGTATTATAGTATTATATTTGTGTATTTGATGGTTTACTCCACCACTGATCGGGGACCACAGTCAGTCGGTTCCATTGTGTTTTAATCTTAAAATTGTTCATGACAAATGGCTTTCGGCCTACTGTACTGTACTTAGCCAGCAATTGACAGCTGTGGTTCTGCCCCCTCAGGTTTGGAAGTGGACCTGGATCGGAAACTGTTTGGTCAACATATTGTTTCCAGAGTTGTCCTGAAAGCTATTACGGGTTTCGTGAAAAATAAAAACCCGAAAAAGCCCCTGGTACTCTCTTTACACGGCGGCCCCGGAACAGGGAAGAATTTTGTTAGCCAGCTGATAGCTAAAAACCTGTATAAAAAGGGCACGGACAGCGCTTTCTTCCACCAGTTTGTAACTACACTTCACTTCCCTCATGAGAGCCAGATTGAGAACTACAAGGTAATTTGTCAAAGTTCAAAAGAAATCCTATTGGTGACGGTGACTATCAGTAATGTAAAGGTTTAAGGCAAAGAAGTATTTATACTTTTTTGTCCATTCATATTCCCCAGTCTCAGCTGCAGCATTGGATTAAAGGAAACGTTATCAAATGTCCCCAGTCCATGTTCATCTTTGACGAGATGGATAAAATGCCCCTTGGTCTGATAGACAGTATAAAGCCCTACCTGGATTACTATGAGAAACTGGATGACATCTCCTACCGCCAAGCCATCTTCATCTTCCTCAGGTAGAGGTGTGTGTGTGTGTGTGTGTGTGTGTGTGTGTGTGTGTGCGTGCGTGCGTGCGTGCGTGCGTGCGTGCGTGCGTGCGTGTGTGTGTCATTCATTTATATCATTCATAATATACTTTAAGTTTTAAGAAATATTAAATATTTTACTGTCATCATCCAGTATTTCACACAACATAGTGATTTTTTTGTGCTAACCATGATTTTACTTATGTCCAATATTTACTCTTGGATGGGTTGCTCCACTTCATAGCAACTCAGGAGCTGAGAACATCGTGCAGGTGGCCCTTGACTTCTGGACAGCAGGGAAAGACCGAGAAAAGATACAGTTGAAAGACCTGGAAATGGTTCTCTCCCTGTCTGTGTTCAACAACAAGAATAGTACGTTTCTGTTTCTGTGAGTTTATACAGTGGGGCAAAAAAGTATTTAGTCAGCCCCACCAATTGTGCAAGTTCTCCCACTTGAAAAGATGAGAGAGGCCTATAATTTTCATCATAGGTACACTTCAACTATGAGAGACAAAATTTGAAAGAATCCAGAGAATCACATTGTAGGATTTTTTATGATTTTATTGGTAAATTCCTCGGTAAAATCAGTATTTGGTCACCAACAAACAAGCAAGATTTCTGGCTCTCACAGAAATTAACTTCTTATTTTAGAGGCTCCTATGTCCTCCACTTGTTACCTGTGTTAATGGCACCTGTATGAACTTGTTATCCGTATAAAAGACACATGTCCACAACCTCAAACAGTCACACTCCAAACTCCACTATGGCCAAAACCAAAGAGCAGTCAAAGGACACCAGAAACAAAATTGTAGACCTGGACCAGGCTGGGAAGACTGAATCTGCAGTAGGTAAGCAGCTTGGTGTGAAGAAATCAACTGTGGGAGCAATTATAAGAAAATGGAAGACATGCAAGACCAGTGATAATCTCCCTCGATCCGGGGCTCCATGCAAAATCTCACCCCGTTGGGTCAAAATGAACACAAAAATCCCAGAACCACACGGGGGGGGGGGGTCTTAGTGAATGACCTGCAGAGAACTGGGACCAGAGTAACAAAGGCTACCATCAGTAACACACCATGCCGCCAGGGACTCATATCCTGCAGTACCTGACTGCTTAAGCCAGTACATGTCCAGGCCGGTCTGACGTTTGCTAGAGAGCATTTGGATGATCCAGAAGAGGATTGGGAGAATGTCATATGGTCAGATGAAACCAAAATAGAACTTTTTGGTAAAAACTCAACCTGTCGTGTTTGGAGGAGGAAGAATGCTGAGTTGCATCCAAAGAACACCATACCTACTGTGAATCATGGGGGTGAAAACATCATGCTTTGGGGCGTTTTTTCTCTAAAACGACCAGGACGACTAATCCGTGTAAAGGAAAGAATGAATGGGGCCATGTATTGTGAGATTTTGAGTGAAAACCTCCTTCCATCAGAAGGGCATTGAAGATAAAACGTGGCTGGGTCTTTCAGCATGACAATGATCCCAAACACACCGCCCGGGCAACAAAGGAGTGGCTTCGTAAGAAGCATTTCAAGGTCCTGGAGTGGCCTAGCCAGTCACCAGATCTCAACCCCATAGAAAATCTTTGGAGGGAATTGAAAGTCTGTGTTGCCCAGCAACAGCTCCAAAACATCACTGCTCTAGAGGAGATCTGCATGGAGGAACTGGACAAAATACCAGCAACAGTGTGTGAAACCTTGTGAAGACTTACATAAAACGTTTGACCTCTGTCATTGCCATCAAAGGGTATATAACGAAGTATTGAGATTAGCTTTTGTTATTGACCAAAGACTTATTTTCCACCATAATTTACCAATAAATTCATAAGAAATATCTCTTTCATACTGATAACATGTTCAAACAGGTGCCATTAATACAGGTAACGAGTGGAGGACAGAGGAGCCTCTTAAAGAAGAAGTTACAGGTCTGTGAGAGCCAGAAATCTTGCTTGTTTGTAGGTGACCAAATACTTATTTTACAGATGAATTTACCAATAAATTCATTACAAATCCTACAATGTGATTTTCTGGATTTTCTTTTCTCATTTTGTCTCTCATAGTTGAAGTGTGCCTATGATGAAAATTACAGGCTTCTCTCATCTTTCAAAGTGGGAGAACTTGCACAATTGGTGGCTGACTAAATACTTTTTTGCCCCACTGTACATTATTGTAAAGGATATTTACTTAGTGTTTTTGGTCCTGCTCAGCTGATCAGAGCTCACCAATTGACTAGTGCTAGAAAGTGTTTTTGCTCATTACCTTTACAGATAATTTAACAAGCATACATAATTGCTGAGCAACACAATATTTTAAAGTTACCAAACTATTTCAAGCTACAAACATTTGACTTGAACCATAGATAGTCTAATGCTGCTGCTTCTAATGTGTTTCATAGAACCAGTTGAAACAGCTTACATAGAATAACACCCTTCTTACACCCAAATCCAAAAAGGTTTATAGGTTTTCTCTCTGCAAGACAAACTGGTTGGCAGGGCTACATGATGTCATTATGTTTCTATCGATTCAGCTTGTTTAAATACACTCTGATGGCATCAGATGAATCTGTTGTTAGTGTGGGTGTAGGATTAAATAGGATGGTCTCTCTAAAAAGCTCCTGGAGAGAGGAGTTGTCAGATCTATGATCAAGATTTGGGCTTTTCAGGACTCCTTGTGTTCCTGTTTACTATGTCTATCCATTTGCGCCTGCCATCTCACAGCTCTCTGTCTGTTTAATTCTCTGTGTAGGTGGATTCTGGCACACCAGTTTGATTGACGAGAACCTGGTGGACTTCTTCATCCCCTTCCTACCTCTGGGGTATAGACACCTGATGCAGTGTGTCATGGCTGAGATGGCCGCCCAGGGACTGAAGCCCAATCCCACCTTGGTGCACCAGGTAGTCAATGACATGACATACTTTCCCAAGAATGAGAAGATCTTCTCTGTCAAGGGCTGCAAGACCATCAGCAATAAACTGGTTTACTACCGAAAAAACGTAAAACAAATTTACTGATCATAATGTATGTAGGATGAAAGATGATTTGTACATCTAATCACTCTTGTCACCAACTGCAATTTAGTGGATCTCTACAAAAGAACAGCCACCCATTGATTGACTACCCTACAGTGTCCATACAGTGGCACTACAGACAATCTATTGACTACCCTACAGTGTCCATAGAGTGGCACTGCAGACCATTTATTGCCTACAGAGAACATGAGAATCAAGTCTTTTATAAGTTGGCGGCTATGAATGTATGATGAATGCTGATTTGTATGTCTGAGCAGGCTGGTCTGCTGTCACCAACTTGAGTGAGGTTTCCAGTCTAACCAAAACAATTTCTTCCCTTGATGTTTTGTGTTGCATAATGTTTACGAAAAAGAAGTACTGCTATTTTTGGCTGTAAAACAGCTCATTTTCTTTCAACAGCTGCAGTTTATTTGATTTAACAAAAAAAGATCTGCAATAAACAGGTGGGTCTTGATAAATTGTTAATTCGGTGGATATTAAAAGTCTACACACCCCTGGTAAAATGCCAGATTTTTGTGATGTAAGAACCTAAGACAGACAAATCATGTCTGAACTTTTTCCACTTTTAATGTGACCTATAATGTGAACAATTCAACTGAAAATTCAACTGCCATCTTCAAGAAAAAAAAAAAAACTTCTAATAATCTGGTCACTTAAGTGTGCACATCCTCTTGTATCTGGGGATGTGTTGTGTTCAAAATTGAATTAACCAATCACATTCAAATTCATGTTAAATAGAAGTCATAACACCTGTCCTCATTTCAAGTGACTCTGATTAATCACAAATAAAGTTCAGCTATACTAGTAGGATTTTCCTGTTTTGCATATCAGAGCAAAAGCCATGGTCCGCAGAGCTTCCCAAGAATCAGAGGGATCTCATTGTTGAAAGATATCAGTCAGGAAAAGGGCACAAACGAATTTCCCAAGTAATAAATATACCAAGGAACACAGTAAAGACAGTCATAATCAAGTGGAGAAAATATGGCACAACAGAGACATTACCAAGAACTGGACGTCCTTCATATTGATGAAAAGTCGAGAAGAAAACTGGTCAGGGAGGCTTCCAAGAGGCCTACAGCAACATTAAAGGAGCTGCCGGAATTTCTGGCAAGTACTAGCTGTGTGCTACATGTGACAACAATCCCCATATTCGTCATATGAATGGGCTATGGTGTAGGATGGCAAGACGGAAGCCTCTTACAAAGAAATACATCCAAGTCTGGCTGAAGTTTGACAAAACCAACATCAAGTCTCCCAAAAGCACGTGGGAAAATATGTTATAATCTGATGTAACCAAGGTTGAACTTTTTGGCCATCATTCCAAAAGGTATGTTTGGGGCTGTTTTTCTTCAGCTGGAACCGTGCCTTTGTCAGGGTGGGGGGAATAATGAACAGTTCCAAATACCAGGCAGTTTTGGCACAAACGCTTAAGGCATTCATTCAATAGATGAAGAGGAAGTTTACCTTTCAGCACGACAATGACCCAAAGGACACCTCCAAATCCACAAAAGCATGGCTTCACCATAAGAAAGATGAATGTTTTGAAATGGCCCGGCCAGAGCCAGGACCTGAATCAAATTGAACAGCTGTGGGGTGATCTGAAGAGGGCTGTGCACAGGCGATGTCCTCACAATCTGACAGATTTGGAGCGCTTTTGCAAGGAAGAGTGGGCACATATTTCTGCAAAGATGTGCCAAGCAAATAGACTCCTACCCAAAAAGACTGAGTGGTGTAATACAATCTAAAGGTGCTTCAATAAAGTTTTAATTTCTCTCAAATATTTTTGTTTGTTTTCAATTGAATTGTTCACGTTATAGGTCACATTAAAAGTGGAAACGTTTCTGACATGATTTATCTGTCTCATTTTTTTACATCACGAAAACCTGGCATTTTAACTGGGGTGTGTCAATTTTTCATATCCACTGTATTCATCAAACAGGCATCAAAAGACTGTATACTCATAACTTGGAGACCTGATATTACTTTTTATCCATTTAGCAGACCCTCTTATCCAGTGTGACTTACAGTTTGTGCTTACATGCTGTGGTCTGTGGTCTCAGCTTTGGTCTGTGGTCTCAAAGCAGTCCTGGAGAGTGGTAATGGATTCCTCACTTGAACTGCCCCAAACATGATCTACCTGGTTTAATCATTAGGTCTGTAGATTGGAATGAGAAGAATGGAGATGGAATCCACCTTACCAAATGCAGGGCGGTGGACGGGTTTGTAGCTGTTCCGTATTTCTGAATAACAATGGTCAAGCTTTTGGTCACCACGGGTAGGGAAGTTAATGTGCTGATGGTATTTTTGCAAAACATTCCTCATATTTGCCCTATTGATGTTACTAACAACAATAAAAGCTTCCTCAGGGTGAAGGTTAATTACACCATATAGGTCCTCTAGCACACACATTTTACCTTCCTGCAGGGGTTATGTAGAATGCTGTGATTACAGCAGAGCTGAATTTCCACGGAAAGTAGAAGGGCCGTACCTTTACAGTTATGAGCTCCGGGTCTGGTGAACAGTGTGTTGAAAATACTGCAACATCCAAACCCCAGCGAGAGTAAACCGTAATGCAGACCCCTCTGCCTCCACTTTTAACAACACTATAAGCGTCTGGGAACTAAGGAGACCAATGCTGTAGATTTGAAAGTGAAATGCATTGTTGCTTGATGTAGGATTTCAGCTGCCCCATATACCATTATGGATGCTGGCTTTTGAACTGTGCGATGATAATATGCCGGATGATCTCTCGCCTTGTCCTTGATTCCCAAATTTTGACTCCGCAGACCACAGGACAGTTTTGCACTTTGCCTCAGTCTATCTTTAATGAGCTCAGTCCCAGACAAGGCGGCAGCAGTCCTGGATTGGTTCTGGATGTTTATGGATGGTTTCTTCTTTGCATGTAGAGTTTTAACTTGCATCTGTGGATGGAGCAACGTACTGTGTTTATATACATTGGTTTTCTGAAGTGTTCCTGAGCCCGTGCAGTGATTTCCACTTCAGAAACGTGTCTGTTTTTAATGCTGTGCCCGAAGATCACGGCCAACAAATATTGATTTACAGGCATTGTTTCTACATACAGAGATTTCTCTGAATCTTTTAATGATATTAGGTACTGTAGATGTTAAGATCTTCAAACTCCAATTTTGGGGGGAGAAACATTCTTAAATTGTTGCACTATTTGCCCATGAAGTTTTCTCTGAATAGTGAACCCCTCCCCATCACTTCTGACAGACTCATTCTCTCTAGAACCACCTATTGCCAACTGACCTAATTCGCTGGGTGATTTTCCACCAGGTTTTGTATTTTACCATTACACAACTTTTCCGGTCTTTTGCTGCCTGTCACTACTTTTCTGGAACATGTTGTGGTATCTAATTCAATGTGGAAATATATATTTCAAGAAACATTCAAACTTTCAACATTTGATATGTTGTCTTTTTACAATTTTATATTGAATATAGTGTTTAATTATTTGCACATCATTGCATTGTGTTTTAATTACAATTTTACGTAGCATCCCAACTTTTTTGGGAATGGGGTTATAGAAATACAGCATAAAACAATTAGAATAAGTCCAGAAACAGACACTGTTTTTGGGTGGGATGTAAATATATTCACAAATAAATGTTTTAAACGGTTACATTAATGAGACATATCCCCAGGCTTCTGGATTTATATGTAATAAATATCGAAGTTTATTGTTATGATTTATGGACAAACTAATTCAAGTAAAATGTGTTATGAAAAGATTTTATCGGGAGGCATTTTGCTAAGGAGTGAAAATCTGGGGTTAAAATCAAATATTTTCAGTGAAAACTTTTCAATTTATTTAAATGTGTTCAACAAGTTCTGAAAACAGCTCAGTAGGACATGGCAGGGTTACAATGTGAGTCTCCTGTCATTTTTTCCATAAATCAAATAATTTTGGCACTCCCACTTCCCACAGAATCTGATTAAACAATTAAATTATTACACAAATTGTGCTTGGGAAATAAGGCTATACTCTACTGTAAAATGTGCACATTTTAAAGCTCATCCATGCTGAAGAATATAAACCGAGCAGGGCTCTTTGATCCATTAACGCAGTTCAGCTAGTAGAGCCCAGAGTCCAAACTAAACATGGATTCCAATTCTAAAAGCTTACAATATGGCAAAAGTAGAAATAGTTTAAAAACATCTTCAAATGGAGTAAAATGAGATAAAGCCGCGGGAAGGAAGTGTGCTGCATTTGTTATGAGCGTCTGACGTGTCGTCTGACGTATAAACCTGCAGACGTGTACCAGAGATATTTTAGAAAGGAGATGGTAATCAATAAGGCATTCATTCTGTCGTGGTGTTAGTGACAAAATACCTTGTAGGAAGACAATTAATGCAATGTGATGTGATTTTAAAGGTCCCGTTTGAAAGATGTATTCTATATAAATACAGATTCATGTTAATTATTACAATGGGAATTTTGGACCTAATAACCGAGCCTCCAAGTAGCAAGATGGCTATCCAGTATTAGTAATAATGTACCTGTTATATATCAGTGTCCGGTGCCACGCTAGCCTGTGGAACGTTAAAAAACGTATGTGTTTGAAGGTTATAATTAAACCATTGACAGCATAGACTATAAAATGGGAATACCAAACCACACACTGTCTGTATAGCTGAAATGTCAAGCTGTCTGTCCTGCGTCACTACCCTACACACGTGACGTATCCAAGGGTATAGGTTTGTTTTTTATATTCTGGTAGGGTCGGGGTCAATGGATCCCTGTATTTTCACTCTTCCAGGGGGTGACGTTGGCCTGCCTATAATATTGACAGGTCAACGTAATTTCGTTCAAGTCACTAATGCTCATAACCGAGTGAGGTTTTCAGTCTCCCCAAAACAATCTCTGTACTTGATGATTTGTGTCGCATAATGATTACGTAAAAGTTGTACCACTCTAGCAGTAACTGGAAAGTAGTGAATTTGCTCTATATGATTAGCTACATGTTTCTTGCAGCTCAAAATGAGACCAACATACAAAACCTTATTCGGATATGTTTTAATATCGAGTGTTCTTGTAAAAGCATTCGAACCAATTACAACCACAGTTGTGGCTGGTGCGGGAGCGGCAGCGGCCGCCGCAGCTGGACGGAAAATTTACAATTATTTCTATGAAAGTTGTGACTCAAAATGGATAGATTTTAATTCAACAGGTATGTTCACAGATAAACTATTACATTTCTTTGTGTATTTGATGGTTTACTCCACCGCTGATCGGGGACCACAGTCAGTCGGTTCCATTGTGTTTTAATCCTAAAATTGTTTGTGACATCAGGCTTTCGGCCTACTGTACTGTACTTAGCCAGCAATTGACAGCTGTGGTTCTGCCCCCTCAGGTTTGGAAGTGGACCTGGATCGGAAACTGTTTGGTCAACATGTTGTTTCCAGAGTTGTCCTGAAAGCTATTACGGGTTTCATGAAAAATAAAAACCCTAAAAAGCCCCTGGTACTCTCTTTACATGGTGGCACCGGAACAGGGAAGAATTTTGTTAGCCAGCTGATTGCTAAAAACCTCTATAAGAAGGGCACAGACAGCGCTTTCTACCACCAGTTTGTAGCTACAGCTCACTTCCCTCATCAGATCCAGATTGAGAACTACAAGGTAATTTGTCATAGTCACCACTAGGATTTATTTTAAACTATCAGTAATGTAAAGGATTAAGACACAGCAGTGTTTATAGTTTTTTGTCCATTCATATTCCCCAGTCTCAGCTGCAGCATTGGATTAAAGGAAACGTTACCAACTGCCCCCAGTCCATGTTCATCTTTGACGAGATGGACAAGATGCATCCTGGTCTGATTGACAGTATAAAGCCCTACCTGGATTACTATGAGAAACTGGACGGTGTCTCTTACCGCCAAGCCATCTTCATCTTCCTCAGGTAGAGGAGACAGAGTGTGTATGTGTGTGTGTGGATACTTTAAGATATACTTTAGGTTTTCTTTTAATAAATATTATATATTTTCCTGTCATCATCCAGTATTTCACACAACATAGTGATTTTTTTGTACTAACCATGATTTTACTCCAATATTTACTCGGGTGGGTTGCTCCTCTTCATAGCAACTCAGGAGGTGAGAACATTGTGCAGGTGGCCCTTGACTTCTGGAGAGCAGGGAAAGACCGAGAAGAGATACAGTTGAAAGACCTGGAAATGGCTCTCTCCCTGTCTGTGTTCAACAACAAGAATAGTACGTTTTTGTTTCTGTGAGTTTATACATCATTGTAAAAGATATTTGCTTAGTGCTTTTTGGTCCTTCTCAGCTGATCAGAGCTCACCAATTGACTAATGCTAGAAAGTGTTTTTGGACATTACACTTGCAGATAGGTCCCCTAGCATACAGAATTACAGAGCAACACAATATTTTAGATACCAATCTAACTATTTCAAGCTACAAACATTTGACTTGAACTATAGATGGTCTATTGCTGCTGCTTCTAATGTAATTCATAGAACCAGTTGAAACAACTTACATAGAATAACACCCTTCTTACACCCAAATCCAAAAAGCTTTATAGGTTTTCTCCCTGCAAGACAAACTGGTTGGCAGAGGTACATGATGTCATGTTTCTATTGATTCAGCTTGTTTAAATACACTCTGATGGCATCAGATTAATCTGTTGTTAGTGTGGGTGTGGGTTTTAATAGGATGGTCTCTCTGAAAAGCTCCTGGAGAGAGGAGGTGTCAGATCTATGATCAAGATTTTGGCTTTTCAGGACTCCTTGTGTTCCTGTTTACTATGTCCATCCATTTGCGCCTGCCATCTCACAGCTCTCTGTCTGTTTAATTCTCTGTGTAGGTGGATTCTGGCACACCAGTTTGATTGACAAGAACCTGGTGGACTTCTTCATCCCTTTCCTACCTCTGGAGTATAAACACCTGATGCAGTGTGCCAAGGCTGAGATGGTCGCCCAGGGACTGAAGCCCAATCACACCTTGGTGGACCAGGTAGTCAGAGACATGACATACTTTCCCATCAGTGAGAAGATCTTCTCTGTCAAGGGCTGCAAGACCATCAGCAGTAAGCTGGACTTCTACAGAGAACACGTATGAGGTCAACTACGGTATAAGTTGGAGGCTTCAGACTGACTGATCGACTGATCATGATGAATATGAAAGTAGGATGAAAGGTGATTCGTATGTCGAAACAGTCTGCTGAGGAAGTTGATGACCGAACTGTGAAACCAGATTTCCACCTAGGTCTTTTAACCCTAATGACAATGTGGAGGGCATCAAGGCTCCAGTGGTTCTTCTCACTGAGGAGGAATGAATGGACTACTGAGAAAAATGAGGATGAATTGAAAGAGAAAACAGTCACTGGGACTTTTTTTATCAGTTAAAGTGCTTGTTCTAGAGTTTTGTATTCTGTTAATAATGATCTAAAAGATTTTGCACTTTTTCCCTTGCAAATTCTGATGCACATGAACTTTAAGGGGCAAATATGGTTGATATATAAGATATATAAGATTCAAATTTTGTTTATTAAATTCCATAAAAGTAAAAAATATCTGATTTTATCTGTTTGAATAAGCCTTATAAATCCAAAGTATTGTGTACAATTCAGAGTGATTTGGTAGATGTACAAGTATTTTGTGTTTTCGGCACCAATTCAAACAAAATTCAAATTTTTTTTGGAACAAGATGTTCCTAAAAAACTGAATGGAGATGATAAACAACCCATTAGATTAAATTTCCCTGGAATTATGTAAATCGAATTGTAATTTAATAAGCATATGTACATATCAGTGCATTTGAAACCTTTTCCCTAACTGTTCAGTCAACATTCCATGACTAAACATTACTCAACACTATTACAGAATGGTTCCCTATTTGACAATAAGAGATTGTGTTTGAGTGGATGAAATATAAAAATGTGAAAAGGACTGGTTCTTTCCAGTCACATGATCACCCTACCAATAATGACAAACAAAAACGTTGTTCTCATAAAGCCTCTCTTCTGAGACATCAGTGGTTTCATATGTTCAGGGACCTTATTTATTAATCATGTTTAAGCATGAATTTTGTATTTTTGTATTTTTTCTTTTTTACAACCATGCCTTGTATCATTTCCATTCCAAATGTGAGACTTTGTAATGTGGACATTCATTTGACAGACTTTAAATCATGGCCATGCATTCACATAGCAGGTTATGGACTAAGAAAATTGTCCAATTGTCCAATGTAGCCTAGTTAATGGGGCACATGTATGTTTGAAATTAATAGAATTTTTGGATTTTATTGTGAATTTGTGCAATCATGAATGCATTTATGATAATTTTTGCAACCAACCGCAACAGTCATATGTTCCTAGCCTTTTTTGGTAGCACTGTTATTGTATAGTATTATACTGTAAAGGGCTGATGTTGACAATTGAAAAAAAAAAAAATGTTAAGCAAATAGGCAGTCAGCCTATGAATGTTGATCTACCAGGGTGGACAGGATGAATATTGGATTGTTACATTCAGATGCACCTACAAAAAAATGGAATATCATACAAAATAAAAATATATTTCCATAATTTAAATCAAAAAGTCACAACATATACGCTAGATTCATTACACAAAATGAAACATTTCATGCCTTTTTTGTTTCAGTCTTGATGGTTATGCCCTTCAGCTCATTGAAATCAAAAATCCAGGGTGTCAAAATATAAAAATGTACAATACAGAAATGTCGACCTGAGAAGAGCTCTAATCAGCTAATTAACTCAAAAGCTCAAAACACCTGCAAAGTTTTCCTAAGTATGTTCATTTATGCACTCAATACTTGGTCAGGGCTCCTTTTGCTTGAATTACAACATCAATGTGGCATGGCATGGAGGCAACCAGCCTGTGTCCCTGCTGAGGCGTTATGGAAGCCCAGGTTGCTTTGATTGCGGCCTTCAGCTCGTCGGTGTTGTTGGGTCTGCTGTATCTCATTTTCCTCTTGACAACACCACATAGCTACTCAACGGGGTTCAGGTCAGGCGAGTTGGCTGGCCAATCAAGCACAGTAATACCATAGGCAGCAAACCAGTTACCAGTCCTTTTGGCACTGTGGGCGGAGGGCAAGTCCTGCTGGAAAAGGAAATCAGCATCTCCATAAAGCTTGTCAGAAGTGCTCTAAAATAAAATAAAAAGCATGAAGTGCCCTAAAATCTGCACTTGATAAAACACTATAGACGATATGGCACCCCAAATCCTCGCTCACTGTGAAAACATCACACTGAACTTCAAGCAACTTGGATTCTGTGCCTCTCTGCTCTTCCTACAGACTCTGGGACCTTGATTTCCAAATGAAATGTAATATTTACTTTCATCTGAAGAGAGGACTTTGGACCACTGAGCAACAGTACAGTTATTTCTCTCCTTCGCCCAGGTAAGATTCTTCTGATATCTCTGGTTAAGGAGTGGCTTGACACTAGGAAGACAAACCGCGTAGCCCATTACCTGGACACGTCTGTGTGTGGGAGCTCACTGCAGTGACTCCAGCCTGAGTCCACTCCTTGTGAAACTCCAAGGTATTTTTTTTTGGCATTGCCAAAAATATGCTTTGATACAGCACTCAGCGAACAGCCAGGCCTTTCAGCAATGATCTATGGCTTACCAGAGGGTGTCAAAGAGGGTCTTCTGGAAAACTGTCAAGTCAGCAGTCGCCCCATGATTGTGTGTACTGAAGGATCTGCGTTCATTAGCTGATTAGAGCTCTTAGGTCAATATTTCTGTATTATACATTTTGTATTTTAATGTTTTTAGATACTGGATTTTTGATTTTCCTGAGCTGTAAGCCATAAAGACTAACAAAAAATGCTTACTATATATGTCACTGTATATAATACATCTAGAATACATGGTGTCACATTTAGATTTGAATCATGGGAGAAAACAAACATTTAAAATTACTTTTTGTAAAATGTTACAGTTTTGACCTAATATCACAGATAAAGGCCCCAGTATAGAGCAGGTTGGTGGATGCACTGCTCGGTCAATGGGCTTGAATTGACTGTCTTTTTACTAATTTCTCTAAGCTTTTAATTGGTTTACAAATTGGGCCTTTCAGCTGGAAAGAGATTTTAGAAGGATAAATACACTACCTAGGGTTTCCAAAATGAAACTTTTAAAATAGCCAATGACCTGAAGGCTACATGCCTGGACAGCTGACAGATTTCTTTCCTGCAGACGTTTGTTGTAATTAACTAGACTGTGCTACTCTTTATTAAGGCTTTCAAAAGCTCTCTGCTTTGTGTTTGGAGCTTTGCTTGAAATTCAATGGGTGACAGGGAAAGGGTCTTTTAACTCTGACATTATGGATTTCCTTTGTGTAGACTTGGGCTGGGTGCATTCTCCATTCTTCACAACCTTCACACTTACTGCACTTCCACAAACTCTCAGAATACAAATTGACACATTTATTTGAAAAGAAAAACAACTACATATTTAGTTGCAAATTTCTGTGTGCATGTTCCAGTATTTTGTAACAACGTAAACAACATGTTGCAAAATACACCATCCATTTCCTGATGCTTTAATCATTCATCTTTTATCCACAGATGTTTCAGTGCTCCGGTCTGTTATTCCAGGCTGTAGTATGTTACAGACAGTCTGTATTGATGGACAGGTTACTGGATGCAGAAAAACTCTAGTCCTGGACTATTATGACAACTCAGCGGAGTCACGCTTCAATGCTTTTTAGTCCATAAATTGACTTCATGCGACAGTTGTTAATTTATACCAGCAGTACAGCATTTATACATCCATCGTTCTCCGGGTTATTTGTCACCTGGGCATATTTACCTGGGGAGACAAATACACAATGCCGTTTTACATTTCAGAAGTAGAGTTAGACAGACTAACTATATACACAAAACATGATTACATATCACTGTGTTACAGATCTCACTGCTGAATTAATGTCTCCAAAATAACAATAGTTATAGTATATGAGCCAACAAATGCAACCTCTATGCCTGGAATAAACACTTGTAACAAAGTTTCCTCTTCTGAAAACGGATGAAGCCATAAAGACTAGGGGACTGGGTCTAGATTTAATATGTATCTCGCAAAATACTCTGAGGTGTTTCAATTGACAATGTGACTAGACTCACCCCAGATGACCTTTCCACCTTGCGTGACCAGGCCCAGCTCGCTGACATTGACCTCTATCACGGTTCCCTTGGTGATGACCCCCAATGTGGTATAGAGGGGGGAGGATGGGTTCTTCTTCACTCCCAGGATGGGCAGACAGAATGTGGCCTTCAGCTCTGGGTGGGTTACGTGGGCCTTCTTGAAACGTAGACCCTGGACAGAAGAACAGGTTTAGGTTGTTTTGCCTCCCATTAAAGTTTCAGGAACATTACTAAAGGGAGGCATCCTGAAATTGAGTATAATTCTGAGGTTTAACCTATTTTAGTAGCAGCAATACAGCACATGATGCACAGTCTGTCAGCTGGTGAGGGGAATCTCTGTCCTTACCATGGGTCTGATGAAGCGTTCATACTTGGGAGGCTTGCGGGTGAAGTTGTCACCAACAAAGCAAACTTTGGTGACCATCCTCTTCCAGGCCTTTTTCTGCCTCTTGCCTGTACGAATGACTTTGAGCACCTCCGTCTCTCCTTGGGCTCTCACCTTGGGAAGGGGCACCTCCCATTTACCCTGCAGGAGACCAAATATTAGATCAAATACTGTTTCAGATTGCCACAATGAACCTTTAAGGGGGGGGTAACCAAAATGACATGGGTGCCACACACGTAAATGCCGTTCCAAAACATCCCCCATGTCCAGAACTAGGCTTAATGTAAAAGGGCAGGAAGCCCGTCCATACAGTACTCCATTGATATTGGAAACAACCATACAAGAAATGTGACTGAAGCTAGCCAGTGTTCTCTTTCATACAAAACCACTGTTCAAGTTGTTTATATATTAATTCATTTTTTTTAAACATTATTTGATTGGTCAGAGCCAGGGCACACTTCTGATTCATTTGTTTCACCTTTGCCGGAGAGAGATCCCACACAGTTTCCCAATTGCTGAGAGCAATGTGCCAACACAGCATGACGGTGTCTTCTCAAAGCCCTCCTTTCCTCATCTGTCCACATGCCCGTCGTCACACAATGCCAGAGACACACAAACAAACAAAAGAAAGGGCACAGAGTACTCACAGCCTTCTCCTTCCTCTTCTGTTTGATCATGTTGGAGAGGATCTTGGCCCGTGACTGCCCCTCTCTATCCAGCAGGTAGGCAGGCACTGCTCCCTCGGGGGTCTTGTCATCGTTCTTCTGCTTGGTCTTCCTCTGCTCATGCATCTTGAGGCTGTGATGAGAAAATTGGTGATACAGGGAGATGAACATACGTTGTTCATATGTTTATTTGGACAATAGCAGTTTCTTTGGGAATTACATTTAAAACCGGGAATGAAGCCCTTTTAATCTTTGTTTCAGTGCCCAAACCAATAAGACTCAGTAAAAGCTGTCAATATTTTCAAATTAATATTGTTCTCTCATTGGTTGATTTACAATACTGTAATGTACGACTGCACTCACGTCTTCTTCATCTGGATCTTCTCAGAGTGCCTCTGTTTGTGGTAGAGTTTTGCCTTCAGACCAATCATCTTCCTGGCTTTATGCGAGCGTTCGTGGGCCTCACGGCTCTCCTTCTTCCTCTTTCTCTCATGGTGGTCCAGGCGCTGGCCATGGCGCTTACGATGCAATTCAATGTGCTCGTTCTGAGGCTGTAATAGAAAGAAACATTTTAAGAGTAATGTCAACAAACATTAAATAAATAAAGAATTCTTGACATACACTTTCATCGTACGCTTGAAATGGAATGGATCTACCAGAAAATATTGACATGGCAATGACCATTAGGAAATCTTAGGGCAGCAAACAGATCAGGAGTATTCTTCTAGCTAGCAATAGACAGCAGATGTTTGAATAGTCAACTACCTAGGCTACGCCAAGATAACAGATTTGAAAACTTGTTTCGATCACAATTAGGTATATCAACAATATGTGTTATTTGGTGCGACAATATCTCGGTTATAGATTAAAGTAGTTTGACCTAGAAAAAAATGTACGAGTATCGTGTCGTCAGATGTCTGCCACATGTTAAGCTTCTGTGCTAGTTATGCAGGTTCGTATCCTACATTTTTCTCAATAGCGTTCTGCTAAACTGCGTGTAACGTGTGGATATCTTACCATTGTGTGTCTTGAATGTTACGTATTCAGGTACAGTAATTCTTGGATGAAATAGTTTGCTTCAAATGGAGAGTTTTTACGTTGTTTTAACTTGAGGCTTGGGTCGTAGATGTTGTTTTCCCAAAGCCAATTTTAGAGGAAGTGTGTAACAGGCGAATATCCCCGGAAACAATTCCGGAATAATACAAACAAGAGTTCTGCAGCATACCCAATTCCGATTTAATAGTACATTTTTTATTTAGTCGACACGCTACAAATCATTAAATTAGTTCTGTTTAAATTTTTATTACATGTTTTAATGACCATTCAACATTTATTGAGAGTGTATTTGTTTTCTATTTCGATCCGGAACCTAAATTCAGATAGGACTGCTACGTGGGGTGTATTTCGAAGATGCGCCCGTTGAGGAACGCTTGAATTGATATGGATGGATTCTTGATTGTTGCATTATTTCAGATAAAACATAATATACCGGTGTCGATGATTATTAGCAAAGGAAATTAAGGTTCTGCATACAAAAAATGTGTTTACGTACTGAACAGAAATGTCGAGGTCAAAACTGTTTATGGTTTATGAATGACATTCACACAAAATCGTCGACATTGCTAAGTCAATATCTGTCATCATAGAGTTACGTTTATAAGACCAAAACAGGTTTAGGATGCGACTAAGGGCAGTCCTTGGAACGAGCTTTGGGTCGTTCAATGTCCTAGTTGGGGTAAGGAATAAATGTGTGGCAAACATGATGAAGATTTACTAACTTTTCGCTATTTTCTCACTAGTGAATACTGCTTCATTTATATATGTGTACTCTGTATTTTTTTGTGTTGGGATGTACAGGGTAGAGGTGCCCTGAAGAATGGAACACAGACATTCAGGGGGAGGTTACAAGGAAGAAGATGGTACAGCTTTTTGCCAGGTACGTGTCTAAGTTATATAGCTATTATTTAAATCTTATAATTTATTTTACCTTTATATTACCAGGTGAATTAAGCACAAATTATTAGTTACAATAAAGGCCTGTTAGGAGGGAAAAGATCTCGTGAAGGGAATGGATATTGGGATGAAATAGACAGACAACCCAGACCGAAGACACATGGCAACAGCACAGTACTAACAAAGATACATTAAAACCAAGCACATAGAAAGATGCCACTAAATTATACAAAAAAGAAATAATCCTGTTATAATGCAAATGATAGGCTCACCAATGCCCAACTAATGCATTCTCTATTACCTTTTATAGATGATGTCAAATCACCACGATCTGTGGTCAATCCAGATATATCTAAGTAAGTTAAGCACGCTGTTCTGCGGTATGATTAACCCACAGCTCGTCTACTTTGTGGTCCATGTTAGCTAATGAATATGTAAAAAATATACTGGGGACATACACATTATTACAGATATATTTGTGGATCTCTTTTTACTATGCCTGTCTGATAGCTAAGGATTAAAAAAACACGGTTACAGTAATTTGTGAAGTCTTTAGCTAGGTCCATGGCACTCCTTTACTTTCAGGTGTGAAGTCTTTAGCTAGGTCCATGGCAATCCTTTGTTTTCAGGTGTGTGGTCTTTAGCTAGGTCCACGGCACTCCTTAGTTTTCAGGTGTGTCAATAACTATTTTTTGTTCCCAGAATCCGTAACATTGGTATCATGGCACACATTGATGCAGGGAAGACCACCACCACTGAGAGAATGCTGTATTACTCTGGCTACACCCGGGCCTTGGGAGGTGTGTAGATGGGTGCCTTGACAGACAGATGGGGTCAATGAATCCTTTTCAATTCGGCCTCCTCTGCTCAGTATCTCCTAAGCCCATGAGGGCAGCGTCGTGTCCCAAACTAACAACTGGATTTCTCTTTTTTTGGGGGCGTTCCCCAGATGTTGACGATGGGGACACGGTGACAGACTTTATGGTTCAGGAGAGGGAGCGGGGGATCACCATCCAGTCTGCAGCCGTCACCTTCGACTGGAAACAGCACAGGATCAACCTCATAGATACGCCAGGTCAGTGACGTTCTGTTCAACTCATGTGGAAAAACCCCTCAGATAAAGACTTGACACCCGTGGCAACATAGACGGTCAACAGTACACCGCTGTATTCCAGGGCACGTTGACTTTACTCTGGAGGTGGAGCGAGCCCTGCGAGTGTTGGACGGGGCTGTGGCTGTGTTTGATGCATCTGCTGGTGTTGAGGTTAGTTTAGCCCCGATACGATCAAATCGTTTATCCTAATACAGTTCTTCGTTATTCGTTTGAGTTGAAGGTCTATTAATCAAATTCACCAAATAACAAAGCATCATCCCGCACAATTAAATTATTGTGACATGGCACACAACATCTAGTAAGAATTAGGGTATATACAAAGCAAAAATATAGCCGTAATATACATGACAATATAAAACGAGTAGCAGTTTAAAAGAGTAGGATAGGAATATGAACATTATGGGTAGAAGATTTTAATATTATAGGTGCAATATGAGTGTAATATGCCTGTGAATGGTGCATACCAAGGAATATTTAAACACACTGACTATACATGAAAAGACTTCAGAGGTCATCTTTGAACACACTGAAAAACCCGAAGTCAGATACTCTCTCCACTTCTGCTCCATTGATGGGTATGGGTGCATGAAAAGACCTCCGCTAGCTTTTTTTCAAACTCCTCACGCCGTCCTGGTCCTCAGCAAGCCTTCCAGAAAGGTTGATATGGGTCACTTCAAACCGTGCATAGAAGGTGTTGAGCTCATTTGGAAGGGAGGCGGCAGGCTGGCAATCGTTGCTGTTTCTTCCTTTATTGTCCATGACGTGTCGCAGTCTAAACCACATGCATCTCGGGTCAGAGCTCCAACCTATCCCTGTAGTCTCTTTTGGAATCTCTGACGGCCTTCTGTAGTTCATATCTGGACCTCCTCAAAGCCTTCAGGGTCCCTGAAATATAGACAGAGGACTGTCTTCTAAGCATAGCATGGACATTACCATAAACCCAGGGCTTTGGGTTGGGGAGAGTCTAAACATTGACCCTTGCAACAACATTATTGATGCTCCTGGAGATCTACGCAGAGACAGAGTCTGTATTTATCAGCTTCCCTATCGGCTGCAGCACAGAACATCTGCTAATTTGCTGTTTCAAAGCAGACCTGGAGAATGGTAACTGATTCCTCAATCCAGCTTTGAACTGCCCATAAAACGTTTTATCCTGTTTTAGGCGTTGTCTATTTATCTGTTTTACCAAAGGCCGAGTGGGGGGGAGGGGTTTGTAGCAGTGTTCATGAATAACAGTGGTGAAGGGTCTGATCCCCACGGGAAGGAATGTACATGTGCTGGTGGTATTTTGGCCAAACTTTACTCATATTTGCCCAACTGAAATCACAAATATAAAAGCTGCCTCCTGTCCTGTGTCCTGTGATGCCTCCAGGCTCAGACGCTGACCGTGTGGCGGCAGGCAGAGAAACATAATGTGCCCTGTATCTGTTTCCTGAACAAGATGGACAAGCCTGGAGCCAGGTGAGACAACCAGCGTCACTACATGGAGTGAGTCCTTTCCGTTGAAACTCAAAGTAGCTCACTGTAAACACTTTGGATTATATTTCTCTTTTTAGTTTACATTTTTCCATTGAGAGCATTAAGAAGAAACTGAAAGTGGATCCTGTGCTCATCCAGGTAAACAACATTCTCCATTCAACACCATGTAATATTTTATGGCTTCCTGCTGTGATGATGTGTTCTTACAATGTGCGACGAAACAACACGTTGCACAGATTCCCATTGGCAGTGGGAAAAGCTTCACAGGATTGGTCGACTTAATTACTAAACAGCGACTGACGTGGCGGGGAAAATCCAGAGCAGAGGATGGCCGTGTGTTTGAGACCAGACCCCTTAGCCAATCAGACGACCCTATACTTCTACAGGAGGCCATGGAGGCCAGGGCAGCACTGATAGAAAAGGTATAGGGAATAAGATCATAATCCCAACTCACCTCAGGTTGAAGCTCACAAAGCTAAATGTTTGGGAACCTTTGATCTAGTGGAGAGTGTGGATGTGGAAAGATGTCCCCGCTTTTAGGTTCCGTC
The DNA here is from genome assembly GCA_016801105.1 of Esox niger. Classification (NCBI taxonomy): domain Eukaryota; kingdom Metazoa; phylum Chordata; class Actinopteri; order Esociformes; family Esocidae; genus Esox; species Esox niger. The sequence continues at coordinate 11,400 of JACXGJ010005661.1, read as the reverse complement.
ACTTAACTAGAAATATCTGTACAGAGCAAGACAAAGCTGTGTAGAAGCTTGATTAACCATTCAGAGATTATATTGTTTCTATTTCAACTGTTTGCCTACACAGGTTGCTGATCTCGATGATGAGTTAGCAGAGCTGTTACTTGCAGATTACGGTGACGATTTTGATGCGGTTCCCCCTGCCAAAGTGAGCAACACTGATCTTCTGTGAAATGTCATACCACACATCATGGGCCAACAATGCCTATAGAAAGCACCCTCCAACACAAATAGAAAAGGAGGACGTGGTATTTGTGTCTATGGTCGTGTGTGTGTGTGTGTGTGTGTGTGTGTGTGCCTTGTTCATGCAGCCCAGTCAGAACATGGCTCTAAAATCTACACACAATACCTGTACATCACTCTGGATAAGAACATTTTCCCCCCAACGCACACCCGTGTCTCTGCAGCTCCAGGAGGCAGTGCGGAGGGTGACTCTAGCCCGTAAAGGAGTCCCTGTGCTCTGTGGGAGCTCTCTAAGAAACAAGGGTGTTCAGCCCCTCCTGGATGCCATCACAGCCTATCTCCCCGCCCCCAACGAGAGGCACCACGACCTGGTGTGAGTACACCAACCTCTACAACTAACTCTAACTCTATCACAGCTCACCATCCACCACCAGTCTGGGTAACCTCGACCTCTCCCTTTCAGTGTCATCGAAAATGTTCCCTATTAGCCAATGGTTATCTTCCATAGGATCTCCACTTTAAAGTCAGTATGACCCATATCACTGCTGGCTCAAGTCACAACTCTTCTTAACTCTTCTGTTCTCTTTCCACAGGCGTTGGTACCAGGGTGACCTGTGTGCCTTGGCCTTCAAGGTGCTGCATAACAAGCAGCGAGGTCCTCTGGTGTTTGTGAGGATCTACTCCGGGACCATGAAGCCCCAGTCGGCTGTCCTCAACATCAACAGGAACAGCACGTACGTAGCGCCGTCCTCGTCCGTCTGCTACACCACACAGCGTCTACTGCAACAAGGCCGATCGAAAGGATTCATGGTGATAATGATGTTGAGTGGTTGTCATTTGTCTATGGGGGGTTTCCAGACAGAGGTTCGTCGTTGACTAAAAGGAGTTGAGATCCTTCACTGGGCTTGGACTTTAGTTCCAGATCAGATTTAATCCTAGAAACAGTCTTGATGGTGGTGTTGACTTAGGCAATGGGGCAGGTAATAGGGAGTTTACAGGTGAAATTAAATAAAGAGCAGACATTGACCAAGTTAATCTGGTTTACAACTGTGAGATAATCTACAGCATTGAGGTCCAGAGAAACGTCTGGCACACCTAGATAGGCCCATATAACTATAATTACTATCTGGATCAGATGATCCTGACATCATTATCAGTGAAACTTTCAAATTAGAGGGCATTCATTGTTTACACAATTATTATCCAAACCCAACATTCTTCCATATTTCGAAGCACTCTGATCCAAAGTTTTCAGTAAGAGAGTTTTTATTAATACTAGAATTCATATTTCTGACTCCTGTCCAAACCGCATGCTAGGTTTTACAGCATAGTTGTTCTTCGGGTTAAATTGCACTTGAACATTCAACTCTGCCAGGTAAATAAATGACAGAAAAGTGTTTCAGTCAGAACATTGCCGATCATGTGTTTTACAAAAAGGAGCCATGTATGACGTTGTGTTTTATACAGCACCGACTATGAAGTTTATTATTCCTCCATTTCCTCATGGTGCATCTTCCAGGTTCTTCCACCTGTTACTGTCGTGTTCTTATTACTTCCTGTGGTCTCCACTGTAGAGAGCGGATGAGTCGACTGCTGCTGCCTTTTGCTGACCAGCATGTGGAGATCCCTTGTCTGACTGCTGGCAACATCGCTCTGTGTGTGGGTCTGAAGCAGGTGGGACTCCATGAATACACAACTGTTTTGGGATTGTTAACACGCATCCGTTCTCAGTGACATTCAAACCAAACACCTCCACATCCCCTACAACAACACTTTTACCGAAACACCCGCTGGCTCTCTCAGACGGCGACGGGGGACACCATAGTGTCTTCCAAGGCCTCTGCAGCCGCTGCTTCCCGGCGGGCCCATGAGGAGGGCGAGAGGAAGGGTAGTGGAGAGCAGGTCAGCCTGGTCCTGGCCGGAGTGGAGGTCCCTGAGCCGGTCTTCTTCTGCTCTATAGAACCACCCACCATGGCTAAGCAAGCAGGTCGGTGTTACTGCAGACATGACTGAACGTCAGCTGGTCGCACAGGAGCTCAGTGTCTACAGGCTGTTTGAGCCACTTGTATGTTTCTAGGCCTTCCACTCACATATATTACAGTGTAGAACTGCTTATATAAGGGTGGTCTGTTTTAACACTGGTGAAGCCACCTAGTCATGTTAATTGTTTTCCAATAGACCTGGAGAACGCACTAACCTGCCTTCAGAGAGAAGACCCTAGTCTAAAGGTCAGGATTGATCCCGACTCTGGACAGGTAATAATAAGCTCTTGATGTGAAAAATAAGCAAGACTATTGAAAAATGCATTTATCTTGTTCTGGTATTATCACGTTAGAGACATCATATACCCAGTACTGTTGAGTATAACCCAGTGAATGTTTTAACGCGGTTGGTTTCTTGTCCTTGGCCAGACCATTCTGTGCGGCATGGGAGAGCTGCACATTGAGATCTTCCATGACCGCATCCGGAGAGAGTACGGCATTGAGACTCACCTGGGACCTCTACAGGTAGCATACAGGGAGACCATTCTCCAGTCAGCAACCACCACAGGTACACTGAGCCAATCAGTGCAAAGGAGCATGCCGTCTTCACCTATCAGTGACATCTCTAACTCCTCTTCCTGGTTCTGTTCCAGAGACACTTGACCGAACGGTCGGGGAGAGGAGGCATGTAGTGACAGTGACTGTGGCCGTTTACCCCATCGTGGACATCTCCACCCCGCTCACTTCCTGTGAGGTGACCTACGGGGACGATTTGAGGGAGCAGTTGTCCCAGGACATTAGGGATGCTGTGGAAAATGGAGTAAATAGCTCCTATCTCCAAGGTAACAGTCCAACTAGTAGATTCAATTCAGTTTGCTCATTAAACCCAGTGCCTCACCAGTCCTTCGGTACCTCTAACTGCACACGTGTAGAGCCAGACAAGCACATCTGATTTAGCCATCTCCACCCAGGTCCGTTGCTTGGCCACCCGGTCCAGGGTGTGTCCACCGTCATCCAGAGTATCAGCATGGAGCCAGGGACATCACCAGCCATGGTGTCTGCCTGTGTGTCCCGTTGCATGCTAAAGGTACACTACCACCCCCACAGTAAACCTCCTTCACTGCGTCGGTTACACAATGTGAGAGGACTATGCACACTATGGTACTCCTGTACTAAGTATAATAAGATCCATATTAGCTGTCAAAACACTCAAATACCATCACAGCGATAAAAACACACTATCGCCCCTATGCACAAATTGCTCAAACATAATTTGTCTGGATACAGTCAACCATCCTCTGGGGTTTTCTGTAATTCTGTAATGACCACCAACAAACTGCAGGTCTGTGAGCTGCATTTTGATATAATTAAACAAGTCACGATGGGGTATGGTATGTGGCCAATATATGGCTAATGTATAACTTCTTCCAGATGCCATTTTTGGCAAAAACAAAACACTGCCTTTGAACTGTAAAGCGTGGAGGAGGTGGTATTATGGTTTGGGGCTGCTTTTCTGCCTCAGGGCCCGGCCAACTTGCTATCAAGTCAACTGCAAATTCTATATTGTCTCAGAGTTACAACCAAATGGTTTGAAAAGAAACGGAAGGTTAAGCAAATTCAAAGCCCAAATCTCAATCCTTTCAAAATTCTGTATAATACTAGGATGACAGCATCGCTATTGGGAATGCTATGGTGTCTGTCCCTTTCTGTAGGCTCTAAGGCAGGCAGGGGGGCAGGTGCTGGAACCAGTGATGTCACTGGAGGTGACGCTAGAGGAGGGTCACCTGAGTGCTGTGCTAGGGGACCTGGCTCAGAGACGAGGGGCCATTCAGGATATCCAGAACCGCCATGACAACAAGGTGCTGCTGGCCACTGTGCCATTGGCTGAGATGATGGTAGGTTTCTTCAACATTTTACAACTTATGCCAATTCATCCAAAATGTCCTGGATAAATTGCTGAGGTTACATTATGTTACTATAGGAAGCATTTGTTTAGCTTGTCACTAGTGCCAAATCTATTGCCAGTGCATTACATTTCCTTTCATTGTTTTAAATGTAAACTGTATAGTTATGTTTTTCCTCATTCCCTTGAGACCAAATGAAACCGGCCTAAACAGCAAAGAAAAGTCAACCTTAAAATGTCTGAGGAAAAAGTCCCTGTTGCAATACACACACTATTGCTTATTTCCAGGTTATAATGGATGTGATCTGTTTTGTTTTCAGGAATACTGTATAACGGTAATGGGCAGGTTTTGTCTGGATGAGAAACTCAAGCTCAGTGGACAAGATTTTTAGTCCAGCACTCAGCTTTATCTCAGTCTGTAAAACTTGCTGAATATTTAGTCTAATCTTTCCGCCTGTTTCAGGGCTACTCCACTGTATTAAGGACTCTGACTTCTGGAAATGCTACCTTCTCCCTTCAGCTGGACAGCTACGAGGCCATGAACCCCCAACATCAGAACACCCTGGTGAACAAGATGGCTGGACTTGTCTGATGACACTTCCTATTTATTTTTGGCAGGACTTGTTGCTCTTCTGAACCGTTGGGATTTTACAAATCTCTGCATCTAGTAGTCACAAGATTCAACTTTTGTAACAAACTGAGCACGTAATTTTAGAGAAACAGCAACAGACCATCTGAATGTAAATGTTAACCAGGAAATACTCACATGGCTGTTTTGTTATGTAAACAAAAAAAAATAATCAAGGCCCTGGTACTTTGTATGTGGGTATATAAAGTACATCTGCTAAACATGTTAAGAATTGTGTGGTGGTGTGTCACTAAAATATGTAGAAATGTTATGAAAGGTGAGGAGCTATTTCTACAGGTCTAGGCAATAACTTACTTTGTGTCCATACCATTCACCTAGCAATTGTTTATTGTCTGCAGTTTCAATCATACATACTTATAAAAATACTAAATCGTAACAGTGTGACATTGCACCCACTGATTGCTCTAAGAAACATTCTAAAAAGACAGATTTTGGCTAATCAGTGCAATCGGTCATGAATTAGATCACGTTTGAATATCCAGCAGGGGATTGGACTGTATGAGTTTCCCTTTGTTGGTAGTGTTGTTTCTCAGGTCGACATCCCACCGACAGACTGTCTTATAGAGCATTGTACTCGTGTGGACAGTAACCAGTAAACAGAGGCTCAGCTGGGATGCCACGCCTGGGAAAGGTAGAGAACATCAGAAGAGAGGGGGTTAAACGCTGATCTGTTTGCAGGACTGACAAGTTCGGTGTCGTGGCGGTTGAAACGGTAACAATCCCTAGCCACTCACTGGACCATTCGGCAGCGGTGTCGGGCCAGGCGGCTGTAGGCGTCGTTTAAGTCCCTCACATCTTTATCGCTCCACAAGCGCTCCGCTACGGCACTGGCACGTGGCCTGGAGGGGGAGGAAGCCACATGAACATATTCCCTTTAGTAATGAACAGAGACCACCAGCGGGGCGGGGCATGAGTGAGATATGGACATGGTTTGGTTGTGGTACATTTGGATGGTAGCGGATGAGGTTTTGCCCAGCGTACCAGAGTCTTGGGGTGAGGTTGGTAGCGTCCACAAACTCCCCCCACAGACAGGCTTCTCCGCCAACCACCAGCTTCTTCTGGGCATCAGTGCCTGGGTTCACAAGGCAAAAGGTAATTCAGGGGTCAGAAAGGACATGTTTTTTCCCCCCTATATTATGCAAAGGTTTGTGCTTATTTCCTCTGCTACTTTGGTCAACAGGCTTGCACTTCATTAGTCGCACAGAAATAAGAACACAACCACAGCATCATAAGACAAAAGTGGACGGCTTTAGGTACAACGGTCGGTTTCTTTCTCCGCTATTCAGATTCAAGGCTGGTGGGTTGGAGCTCAAGACTCAATCCACTCACAGTGGAGAAAAGTGACCCCCACACATTTACTGCCATATCAATTTGCACGTTGTAAGGCCAAATAGTAGAAGTGAATCACCCGATATTAAAGGCAAAACATTTATTCAATAAATATGAGACTTTAGGGGAAAAACTTATAGCCACCAAATGTCTACAGTACAGGCCTGACAGATTCTATGCATAGTCTTATTGCCAAATGGCAAACCTGGTATGTACACCAATTCACTCGAACTAAAGCAACTCATCTACACTGGAACATCATGAGTAATTGCTCCAATATCAAACCAAAACGTCGGTGTCAGGAGACAAAGAATATTCTTACGGTCTCAACAATTACAGGAAACACCGAGGCGGCGCAAGTTGCAACAACATGGCAAAGGAAAGTAAGCGCATTTGTCCAGAAATAAAGCGATCGTCTAAAGCTCCAAAATGGACACACACCATTGAAGTCCTGGGGGTCTGCCTTGTAAGCGGCTTGCCAGTCTTGGCCGTAGGAGATGCGGTTGAGGTACCAGGGTGTGGAGAGCAGGGCCTGGTAGCCTGATGCCGTGACCCGGGACATCTCATCCTGGTACTGCTGCTGGTTTCCTTTCCACACGTGGATCACAGTGTCTGCCTTCATCTACATAAAGTAGACGGATACACATGCAACATTGGGGAATGCCGTTGGTGTTTAGGACTGGTAATGTTAGTAGTCATTAGTGTAGTGGGATTTGGTTTTCCCTCCGTGGACAGGCTCGCCACAGGGTACATTCACGTCATCAATGCACTGGGTTTTTGTCTTCGTAGTACAGATGAAGAAACGCGCTGAAGCATCCCGGTCTAAACAGCTCTTCTACAGTGTGAGCGAACGCTCATTCACCTGGCGGCCACGGTCAGCGCCACAAGCACCGGAGTGTGAGGGATTTACAAGGCGTGTGATGAGAAATCCCAGCTGACCATCTCTCCCCCCCACCCCAGAGCAACGCTGGACCCATTTACGACACCCACGTTGCTTCCCTCCCTCTCGTCTGCTAGTAGCACTGCAAAAGCTCAACCTAGACTGGTGCTACAAGGCCTGCTTATATATATTAATGTACCCCATGAGAGAAGCAGTGCGGAGAGGCGAAGCAATGGGTTCAAACTGGCCACGAGCCAACGCATAAAAAGAAAATATGTGGAAAGTAATGAACTGCAACATGCCATGAAGATCAAGCCACATTTTGATGTCGTAATATATAAAAGAGGAAGTAGTTTTCAACTAAAAATACTGTACGTTCAAGAGATGATACCAGAGCGCAAATCTCCCAACAGCAACCTTGTGTCTGACCACAACAGCAATCAGAATTTGATAAGCTACAGCTGTGCAATATTCAAGAGCAAACCTGTTGAGTTACATCTTTCAGTATTCAACACACTATCTGAGCATTCTCATCCACTACAAGGCAACGCTATTCCATCCAGACCGTTTTAATGACACACAGGGAGTATAAAAACACCATGAAGAAAACAAACCCTTAAAGCCGAGCGGCTCGGCCAGGTAGTACTTCTGCCAGTCCTGTCCGTAGCTAATGTAATCTAGGTACCAGGGGGCGGAGAGGATGGTGGTGAAGCCCGCCTCTGTCACCTTCTGAAGCTCCTCCTCCACTTTGTTCCCAATCCACACATTCACTACTGTGTCTGGCTTCAGCTGAAAGTGGCACACTGGTTCATTAGGACTCAACACACCCATCTGTTTATTCATTTGAGATGTGCTGGTGTCAAGCAGCCCATTTGAAAAAGGTGTTGAGTTGCTGCCTCGATTGCCAGATAGGCAGAATTAGGAGTTGAGGTACCACAATCTGCCCCTGTATATTCTAGATGGTAGTTAGCAGATTAAGTAGAAAGAGCAAATATTAAAAAGCCATGCCACAGAGACAGAAGTCATATTTCCTACATTAGTACCACAAATTGCTCTCTGCAGCTGTTTTACCTTAACCCCATTGTCAAACACCTCCTGCCAGATCAAATAGTGCTTGTTGGTAGATGAAACGATATCCAGGATCCTATTGTGACAAACAATTAAGCTTAAACAATGGCTACATGAATGTGTTTTTTTTCTGTTGGCTGAATGACATAACATTTAAATAATGTAATATATTTCACTTTAAGGGCTGGACTGAATGAAGCCACCCACCTCTGGATGTAGAAAGACTCCAGCTTGCTGTAGTCGGTCCCAAAGCCTTGCTGCTCCATGAACTTCTGAATGTCAGGATTAGACTTCCTGTGGATCACGGGGGCAGAATGTGAAGTGGTGGTTAAAGCATTCAACACTGGTCAAGACAATGTTTATATTGAGTTGATTTCAAGTGACTGTCAATCTGCCTGTTAGCCACAACTGTGGTGAAATAACCTGAATTCTGAGGTTCCAGTGGAGCCACATATTGGCACCAAGTAACATTGGAAGTAAATATTGACAGACCATCAATCGAGTCTATGGTTATTTGCTCCACTAAACATTTACAATCAACAGACTGCAAGATGCCATGGATAAGTGTTGCCTCTTAGGAGACAAGTCTCCCAGCTCTTCTCACCAGCAGCTGAAGTCCACCTCGTCTCCTCCCAGATGGATGTAAGCATCAGGAAATACCGTGCTGACCTCCTTGAAGAGCATGCTCATGAACTCATAGGTGGTGTTGAGGATGGGGTTGACTGGTCCAAATGAGCCCGAGGGGCTGGCTCCAGAGTAACAGGGGGTGAGCAGGTCCTTCTGGCCTGATGGGGAGAGAGGGGCAATGTCTCAAATATTAAACAGAACATTAGTCATTGGGTGCAGATAACCCAGTGCCACAAGACAGCCACATCAGTTAATGTCTTTAATGTCTAGAAAATGAGCTGGATGAATTCAGAAAACAATGACCTCGAATCGAACCCACACTCACCTTTTCCCCATGACTGAGTGTGTCCAGGGGTGTCAAATTCAGGGATGACCCGAATGCCCCTTAGGCGAGCAAACTCGATGATCATCTTGACATCAGAAGGCGTGTACACGTGTGTGTAAGGATGGAAGGCTCCCTAAGACCGCCCAAAAAATGTAAATCATTTACTGTACTGAAAACAACAAGGTGCACACAGCCTAGAGGTTAGAGTCGCTGGTTTAAATCCCCATGCTGACACGATGAGAAATATCAGAATGCCTTGCTCTTGTGCACAATGGATGTAATTTACCCTTATATCCAGAGTCGGCGAAATGACAAAAACATATGAAATGTAAACATGCATATTTTCTATACTGCATGTTTATTGAGAGTTGACTGTATATACACATCCCTAAAACTCCCCTTAGAGAGCTATCGGTTATATGGTGCTGGCTCCATCCTGAAATCCCTTTCTGAATGGACTCAGCAGATCAGGTTTACAGTCTTGTCCTTTCAGGTGTAGAAAGGAATTACAGATGAAATGGGACCTGGCTAAGGATCCAACCCACCCACCTGCTGGCTCAGCTGGGGGAAGGCACGGCTCAGGTAGGGGAATGATGGGTCATCTACAATGTGCCAATGGAAAACATTGAATTTGTTCCATGCCATGGCTTCCTGCATGTGGATATGGAGAACATGTGGAGAACATGTCAAAATTCAGTTTTATGTCATTAACAAAATTATTTCATTACATTACTAAACTAAATATTTACAAGTGGAGCATGAAATCAAAATCCCACCTATCGCACTCTTACCAGATTGGCTAAAATGACTTTGACAGACAGGAAGTGACGGGATGTATCCAATAAGATGCCTCTATGTGCAAACCGTGGGAAGTCACTGATCTCCGTTCTGTTAATGCTTTTCTATAAAAAAGAAAAGACAATTGAATTCATATACAGATAAGTAGTGAATCTGTACAGCAAAAAACATGGAATTGAAACAATGAAATGGTATTTCTAAATGCATTATAGGAAATAGTTACTGAATAACCACTTTAATCTGATAAGCATTGTAACTTCCTATATCATGTGACTGCAGTTGAAATCGGTGGAGCTTCTCTTCTAATTAGCAAACTCTGTTCACATGACCCAAATGCCAACTTACGGCTCCATATTCATCCTCATATACCAACTGGCTGAATGTCTCCAGACCTGGCAGTAAGCAAACAAGACAAGGTTAACAGTCATCAAAATCCCAACAAGATAATGAACAAATCCTTTATGACACACTGTAAAACATGTCTCTAAAATGAAAATGTTTTCAAGGTGATACTTATTCAGGACCCAGTGAAGGGTTGTAAACATTCCAAGTTAGCCTCTCAGTACAAAAGTACTAGAAGAATCTCCAAAATCATTTCTGTTAATTAATTTAATTTGTAGCTATACAAGATCTACACACCAGAAACTATTATATAACTGCAGATGTTGCACAAGAGTAATTCAAACAGAATTACAAAAGGGTTTTTAAAGTATGAGAATTGCAGGAAGTCTCATGGGTGTGTGTGTGTGTGTGTGTGTGTGTGTGTGTGTGTGTGTGTGTGTGTAAAACACCATGGTCTCCTACCTCTCAGAGCTCCCCAAACTGTAGAGGCTTTCAACACAGCAACAGGAGAGTCCACCGACAATTGGTCTGGAAAAAAGGCAGAGAGAAGTCAGCCATGGGTTTGAAAACATTTCAGTTGTTGATGTCACCCATTCATTGATAAAAAGGGCCCCAGTAATCCATAACATAATGTTTCTTTGATTGGTAACTAAATGCAATTTCTTTAATGGTTTGCTGTTTTGAAATTACACTTCATACTACTGCTCGAGTGCATTCATTATAAAAAAAAAAATTAAAAAAAAGAGGTTTACGTGATCGTATGCCTGTTGACCGTCAAAATAAACCCCTTATCTCCCAAGACAATCCAGGTAATCCTCTGACTTACGCTGGTGAGAGATACTGGCAGACATAAACCGCACTGTGGTGGGACTATAGTTCAAAGTTTGTTTATGCAATAAGGGCTTGTTTACATCATGCTACATTTCCAGAGATATTTCAAAGTAGACTTGAGCTGCTAGATTATTTTGTTGTGTAAAATTATACACCCATCAGAAATCCTCAGGGCATCAGTTCCATAGGAAGAGGATCCATAACCTGGAACTAGAACCCACTGGAGTGAGATGGAACCATGCCACCATTCCGAGGATTGTATTTTCGATGACTGACCTCAATAAAGTTATCTTCCAACAGTTTAGACCTATTGCCAAAGTTTCTCATAACTGCATTGTTTAGAAAGAGTGCAGGATGAATTGGGTTACCACACACACACACACACACACACACACACACACACACACACACACACACACACACACACACACACACACACACACACAC
>JACXGJ010005660.1:13552-38171 GCA_016801105.1 Esox niger | reverse complement strand
GAGGTGAAGGATTTAGTCGTTTATGGCAGGACAAATGACTGAGGAGAGGGGAAGGATTTGGTCGTCTATGGCAGGACAGATGACTGAGGAGAGGGGAAGGATTTGGTCGTCTACGGCAGGACAGATGACTGAGGAGAGGGGAAGGATTTGGTTGTCTATGGCAGGACAGATGAAGGAGGAGAGGATAGGATTTGGTCGTCTATGGCAGGACAGATGACTGAGGAGAGGGGAAGGATTTGGTTGTCTATGGCAGGACAGATGAAGGAGGAGAGGATAGGATTTGGTCGTCTATGGCAGGACAGATGACTGAGGAGAGGAGAGGATTTCACCATGCCATGTTCCCTCAGTCCAAATAGTCCCAACTAACTGTCCTTGATGAATCTTGTGTAATTGTAGAGATTTGTTTGTTAGACAGTGCTTAACATACCAGTGTTAAAGGGGGATAAAGGGTCCTGATGAGAGGTGCCACATGGACCTTTACAAGCTCCAGAGAATCAGGTATTGCGATTATGGTAATGAGGGCAATCTACAATACTTTGTGGACACTCTTGGCTCGTGAATTAATTTTCTACCGCCTCACCATCTTAAATGTTTGAACTTATTTTATAAGATTCCAAGTTTAAAAATTCCTTACCCCTTACAAAGATGTGAGTATCCCTCATTGTACTTTGTAGTCCTTAGCAGTCTAAGCAGAAGATCATAGTAACTCTTCAGGGCAGGTATTTATGTGAATTACATTTCTTAATTTAGTTATTACACATATACTGGCACCACTCTGAATAAACCTCCTATTAAGGAATAAGGGTTTTAAATGATTTCTTCTAATAGAGAAAATAACAATTGTGATATTGTGCTGGAGTAATAGACCTAGAAAATAGATTTCTGTGTTCTACTGAATTAAAAATGTATTTAGCTGATACAGTTAATGCCTGATAAGCTTTAACATGACCCTACTCAGGGAAAAGCTAGTAAATATACAGTAAAGTAGAATAACATCATGTCACAAAGGTATTGTAATGATTTGAGTTAAGCAGGACCCAACCACGGGCTCGAAGTGCAGCAAGAGACTTTTAATGAGGGAAAGGAAGGCAAATAAAAACAAGAAAATGGCAAGCAGGCAAAACCGCAGACTGGTGGCGGGGACAGACAAACAACGCAATGACTGACAAAGGGCAAACAGAAGAGGACAAACTATTTAGGGAGCTGACGAGAACTAAACAACAAACAGGTGAAAACAATCGGAACAAAAAGGACAGGGCACATTCAAAAACAAAAACAATACAACCAAACTAAACAGGCTACGTACAAAAACAGAAGCACAAAACGAAAAAGAACCAAACAGAACCTCACAGATACATATTATTAATAAACATTAAGGTGGATAATTTCATGTCATGTGACCCTACTCAGGAAAGTGCTGTTGAATATGCAGAAAATAAATGGCTGGCTCTCCACAAGGTCAACCCACAGCCCTTTAGCACTGCAGGGGCATAATGCATATATTCACAACACAATGAACTGAAAGTACAATGAGTACAAAGAGCTTGTACAAGCACTGTTTATTAAATAAAACGTGTTATCAACGACCATTCGCCTAGCTAATTTAAGCTTTGAATAAGGTTCCCTTAGTCATAATTCCCAGCAAAAACAGGAAAGAGGATATTAAAAACAGGGTCACATAATTTCCCGCCGGACAACATCGTGGAAGACATTGGGTCATTCCAGATTCAATAATAGCCGGCTATTGTGGGGACAGACTGGTGCGGTCATAGCAAATGTCTTGAATTATAAATGAAGAAAAGAATGATTTTGGGGTAAATGGATGGAGCCTTGCATGGCACTCTTGGAGTGGTGTGTGTGTAAGTGGGTGTGTGTGTGTCACATTCAAGGGATGGGTTACTGAAAAGTCCAAGGTCTATCGGTGACAGGGAGCGAGTTTGGTGGAGATGGATATGCGTTTCCCATGGGCCCGAGGCAGAGCAGCATCTAGGCCATTGATTTTCAATGTTCCCTGTTTTAGTAATGGGCTCTGTGACCAGTAGATTAAGCCCACCACACACACACACACACACACACACACACACACACACACACGCCGGCACATAATGACTACATAGTGCTTCAGACTTGATTTTATTGTTCTGTTGCTGTAAGCTTTGCTCAACCTCTCAGTCTCAATCTAGAGTCCCTGGTTGTCAACCTCAGCGGAGCTTGCACAACCGGAAGCATCCGGCTTACGGACAGCAGAGAGTAAGACTGAAGACAGATGGACAGGTTCTGTAAGCCCTGCTGAGGTGTTTCTTACAGTCGATGACTGCTACGTAAGGTTACTTTAATGCATACACTCATAAACGCTTACAGACTCAACGTCATGAATGCATAACCCAAGCGCTTGGTTACTCACCCATTCAGCTGTGTTCACTCACCAACTGTGAAATGTGCCTGTACACTAACTCACTCTCACAGAGATGCATGAACACAAACACACACACCCTTTTAAACTTTGGGAGCCAGGTGCCACTCTCCTTTCTCTCCTCAGTCGCTCTGTCATTCTCTTGTTCTCTCTCTCTCTCTCTCTCTCTTTCTCTCCTTTCTCACTCTAGGTTCTCTCGTTCTCTCTGTCTCCACTTCTCCTCTCATCCGGGCAAGCTTTCAAGGAGCCAGCATGTGATAGGGGTCATTAAACCTCCTCATGAATTAATGAGAGCGTGTTGTGCCAATACCAGAGTGGGACTCCATTGCAGTCGGAGAGAAATGCACCTGGGGAGCATGGAGGGGCAGAGTCAATGGACGCACTCACTGGATTGGTGGTAATCTACACTGTATGGTAGTGGAAGGTTGCCGGGGGGGGTACCCTTGCTGGTAAAACCTCCAGTCTCTGGATTGGTTTCACAGTGCTGAGTGCTGCTGCGATCCACACAAAAGCCTTCCTGAGCAGGAAGTTGCCCGGGGTGCAGGCTTCCGGCGCGCACAACGCCCTGATCAAACTCTACTGGTGTTACGCTGCTTCCTAGGCATGACACGGCAGGCTGAGCCAGATTGGATGTTCTCTTACCTTTCGAATGGTTGAAGCTCAAGCAGGCAAGCTGTTTGGCACAGTATGCTGGGCCTAGAGCAGACTTTGACAAACCTGACGCTCCACAACGCTGCTAAACATATATTTTCTTCAAATTTCCTCCAGTCAGGAACTGAGTCAGACCTGGGAAAGTCCAGTTAGTGGCATTAACCATCCAGATTTTCTGATTAGTGGCATTAACCATCCAATTCGTTTACTTAAAATATAAATATATGGCAGACGGCGAAAACAACTGTCCACTGACCGAGATGACCATCAACGCATTTGAATGTCGCTCAACAACCGTAGGATGACATCAAGTAACTTACTAACAGAATTGCAAACAGAAGCTGGGGTGAAGTGCACGGCGAGGACGTTTCGAAACAGGGTCCCTAGGGGCAGGGCTGAAGTGGTGCAAAGCTAGAAAAAAGCCCTTCATCAATGAGAAGCAAAGAAGAGCCAGTCTGAGGTTAGCAAAAACCATAAGGATTGGACCGTAGAGGAATGGAGTAAGGTCATCTTCCCTGACTAGTCAAATTCTCAGCTTTGCCCAACATCTGGTCGTCTAATGGTTAGACGGACTCCTGGAGAGGCCTTCAAGCTGCAGTGTCTCGGCACCCACTGTGAAATTTGGTGGAGGATCTGGGGATGCTTCAACAAGGCTGGAATCGGGCAGGTTTGTCTTTGTGAAGGACGCATGAATCAAGCCAAGTACAAGGTTATCCTGGAAGAACACCTGCTTCCATCTGCTCTGACAATATTCCCAACCCTGAGAAATTTTTCCAGCTGGACAATGCTCCAAGCCACACAGCCAGGTCAATCAAGGTGTGAATGGGGGACCACCAGATCAAGACCCTGTCATAGCCAGCCCAATCTCCAGACCTGAACCCCATTGAAATTGATCAAGAGGAAGATGGATGGTCACAAGCCATTAAACAAAGCTGAGCTACTTAATTATTTTCGCCAGGAGTAGCATAAAGTCACCCAACAGCAATGTGACGGACAGGTGGGGAGAGCATGCCAAGATGCATGAAAACTGTGATTAAATATCAGGATTATTCCACCAAATATTGATTTCTGAACTTTTCCTAAGATAAAACATTTGTATTATGTTGTTACAAAATGAATATGAATTTGTCTGAAAAAAAATCATATTTTTTGGGTTATTTTGACCAGTTGTTATTTTCTACAAATAAATACTCTAAATGACCATATTTTGGGGGGGAATTTGAGAGAAATGTTGTCAGTAGTTTATAGATTTCTTTTTCACAAACATACTTATGAATAGTAAAACCAGAAAAACTGATAATTTTGCAGAGGTCTATTTATTTTTTCCAGAGCTGTGTATTCCCTGATCAGTTATAACATTATGTCCACCTGCCAATTATTGTGTTGGTCCCCTTTTGCAACTAAAATGGGGCCTCCATGGATTGGACCTGTTTGTCCAGCCCACAGATGCTCAACTTGGAATATGGAGGCAAGGCAACACTTTGAACTTGTTATGTTCCTCAAACCATTCCTTAACCATTATTGCTTTGTGGCAGGGTGCAAAGAGGCCAATGCCATCAGGGAATACCGTTGCCATGAAAATTAAATATCAGGGTTATTCCACCAAATATTGATTTCTGAACTTTTCCTAAGATAAAACATTTGTATTATGTTGTTACAAAATGAATAGGAATTTGTCTGAAAACAATTAATCTTTTTTGGTTATTTTGACCAGTTGTTATTTTCTACAAATAAATACTCTAAATGACCATATTTTGGGGGTGCACTTGGTCTGCAACAATTCTTAGTTAGGTGGTACATGTCAAAGTAACATCCACGTGAATGGCAGGACCCAAGGTTTCCCAGCAGAACATTGCCCAAAGCATCACGCTGCCTCTGCTGGCTTGCCTCCAGTGCATCCTGGTGCCATGAGTTCTCCAGGTAAGCAGTGCACACGCACCCAGCCATCCGCTAGATGTAAAAGGAAACATGATTCATCAGACCAGGACACCTTCTTCCATTGCTCCATGGTCCAGTTCTGATGCTCACGTGCCCATTGTAGGCGCTTTCGGCAGTGGACACCGGTCAGCATAGGCACCATGACTGGTCTGCGGCTACACAGCCCCATATGCAACAAACTACGATGGACTGTGAGTTCTGACACCTTTCTCTCAGTACCAGCATTAGCTTATTCTTGAGCTACAGTAGCTCGTCTCTTAGACCGGACCACATGGGCCAGCCTTCGTTCCCTACAGGCATCAATGAGCCTTGGCCACCCATGACCCTGTCGCCACTTCATTGCTTTTCATTCCTTGGACCATTTTTGATAGGTACTGACCACTGCAGACCAGGAACACCCCACAAGGGCTGTCGTCCAGCATCAAAATTTGGCCCTTGTCAAAATCGCTCAGATCCTCACACTTGCCCATTTGTCCTGCTTCTAACACATCAACTTTGAGCACATAATGTTCACTTGCTACCTAATATATCCCACCCACTGACAGGTGCCATGATAACAACATTCCCAGTGTTATTCACTTCACCTGTCTGTGGTCATAATGTTTTGGCAGATCGGTGTATTCATATTCAGACTTGGAATTCAGACTTACTGAGAAAAGCTGAAAGCCAAATCTGTCACTCTTAGGTAAGAGAGCGTTGTAAGACTAGCATGGCCACTATCTAGTACAGGCACCTCTTCTGACACATGACTTATTTATTTTTTCTGGTGTTGTGTACACCATTCTTTTGGTGCATCCGCTGAGATTAACTGATCATTTATTCAATATTCTGCTCCTGAAATGTGACCAAATACTGGAGAGTAACAGAATTAAGGATATAATCCCTGAGCCACCCTTCCAAAACCAAACCCGCATTCGCTCTCCCTTCCAAATCCCCTCACTAATTCGGCAGCTTATCGCCTGTAGTATTTTGATTTATTTATTATTATTGTGGATAAAAAAATCCTGGGGATTTGCAGATAATGGATCAATGGTCTGGTGGTTGTTTCAGTTCCAGTCTCTCTGGTGGATGTGCTGGTCCTTTTGTCACACTGCATAAACAGATTATGTTGAGCCTTATGCGGGTGATGTGAAGCGATAGAGAGAGAGAGTGGCTCTGCTATCTCAAATGTGCTGAATATTGAAAGGGGAGAGGGGATAGCGGCAATGCTAAGCTAATCAAGCGCAATGATCGTAAGAGGCAACAAAGTGGGAGTCCTGACCTTGTTCTGACTGACAGAAAGAAGAGGAAAGGGAAGAGGAAAGAGGAGAGAGGAAACAGAAGGGAGAGAAAGACAAGAGAAAGGAGAGATGAAAGAAAGGAGAGGGAGGAGGGAGAAAAAGGAAAGGGAGAAAGGGGAAATAGAAAGAGAAAGGAGACAGGGAGTGGTAGAGAGGAGAAAGAGAGGAGAGGGAGGATGGAGGACAGACCAAAAAATGAAAGGAAGTGTACAATCAGGAACCGGAAAAATACAAGGATTAAGGGAAGAAAATTGTGCAATCAAGATGAAGGAGCGATGTGTTTTCTTTGCTGTGTAGAATTTGAATGTTAGTCCTTTTCATTTTTTTATACTGTATTACAATTTTTTGCTATGTTTGCTATGGCAAAAGTGGCAACGATCCATTCATGCAAATGAATAACCTAATAAACTGAATGGGTGAAGGCCATGAAAAGGAAGGGGATGATATGGAGAGAAAGCAAAAGAGAGGGAGCAAAAACGAGAGAGAGAGACAGACTGGAAGAGAGAGGCCAGGTTTTTGGTGATTGAGCAGGAGAGTGGATATGGTTAATTAGTGTCACTCTGTTTCAGACAAAGAAAGGTGAGGGACAAGAGAGACAGAGAGGAGAATATAGAGAGAGACAGCGAGCAAGGAGAGGACATGCATTTTCCTGCGGTAGCACACTCATTGTTAACTTTACACGTCTGAAAATCATCACACTCTCTCTCACACACTCACACTCACACACACAAATCAAATAATCTATTACAAATGACTGCAAAGACAGAAATACACACCCCTTTCTACAGCAGTTAGAATGTCTACATCTCACAGGGTCACACACAAAAATCTCATATATGCTGTTTAACTTTGAAACCTTGTCATGACACCTAACTTACACAAACAGAGGTAAAAGTGCTTCCCAGCAGAAACAACAAAGAGAAACATTGCCCATAGTGTGACACATAGTTTAGTTGCAAATACACCTGTCTAGTGACACATGGACAGTGTAACCTTCTGACAAGCCAGTTCAGAGCCATCATTTTCCGACCAACAATTGATGTACCTACAGGTAGGAGCTGACTAATGTACATTGCCTATGGAAAGTATTCAGAATGCCATTCACTTTCTCCACAGTTTGATGTGTTATAGACTGGATTTGTAATTGATATGATTTCTCTTGCCATCAACCTACACACAATACTCCATGATGACCAAACAATGTGGCTCATTTACATAATCTTCAGACCCTTTATTCATTCATTTCGATCAGCGACCGCAGCGCCACCTCTTCTTGGGTTTGCCTCGACCGCCTTTGCACACCTGGATTTGGGCAGTTTCTCAAATCCTTCCAGGTGGTTTCTCTCAAACTCTGTCTGATTCAATGGGGAGTGTCGATGAATTTAGATCTTTACAGTAGGTCTTCCCACAGATGTTCAATAGGGTTCAAGTCCAAGCTTCGGTTGGGTCACTCCAGGACATTCACAGAATTGTCCGTTGTCATTGTCTTGCTGAAATCTTTGTCCCAGTCTAAGGTCATGTGGGCTCTGGATTTGTTTTTGTTTTTCAGGAACTCTGTATTTTGCTCCGTTTATCCCTCTCGCAATTCTTGCTGCAGAGAAGCATTCCCATAGCATGTTGCACGGACCAACAAATGGATGGTATTCGCCCAGTGGCTCAATTGGCATTGAGGCTTAATAGTTACATTTTAGTCTTCGCAGACCAGATCATCTTTTTCCTCATGCTCTCAAGAGACCTTCAGACGCAATGTCATATTCCTTTAACACAAGAATGACTTCCAATCAATCATTAATTCCCGACTGACGGAGTGCTGCAGAGATTGTAGTCTTTCTGGTAGGTTCTACCATCTCTGCTTTGAAGCTTTGTTAGACGGTTCATTGGAGTGACTCTAGGAAGTCAGGGTGGTTCCAAATTTCTTCCATTTGCCAATGAGACCACTGTGCTCCCGGGAACTTTCAAAGCACTCTGAAGTGCGTGACATAAAACAGACAGGTGTGTGACATCCTAAATCATGTCCAATCCCCTGAATTTGCCACAGGTGGACTCAGATCACGTTTTACTTCGACATCTCAATGATGATCAAAGGACACCGGATGCATCTGAGCTCAATTTTGAGTAATGACAGAGGGTCTGAATATATTTCTAAAAACATGTTTTCAATATGCATTACTGGCTTACTGTTTGTAGATTGGTTAAAAAAATGTAAGGGGTACAAAATATGTTTTCAAAAGGGGGCTGAAAACCACATAGGCACATTTTGCTTTGACTTTCACAAGGCCTTGCCTCTGAAATAACTTCAGCTTTTTGTTTAAATCTTTAGCTAGCCCTTTTCCTAACCTTATCCCAACTCTCCAAAATGTTTACATGAATTATTCTATTCTTAAATGTGAATTATTCAGTCTTTTGCTACTAATTCTCGTAACCCTTTAAATTATCCTAAACTTTATTGTCCGTTTTCCTAACCAGTGATGTAAATGATCTTACCCAAGAAAATACATTTTCTACTGCTAGTAGCCTGGTCACAGGAAAAGGTGAGATTACGTCTTTCAAGATAAATGAGGAAGTTATCTAATCGAATTTTACAAATGTGTATGACCACTATACAATTTTTTATGTAATTTAATTTATGGTTCTAAAGGGCTGCTGCCAAATATTTCAAAATGCCTTGATTCCCAGTGAGGAAAATTAGAACGTCTTATTTTAGTCAACTATATGATTCAATAATTATTTGAAAGAACATGCGAAAAATCATTTCAAATACTTTGTTCACACATCAAATCTGACGTTGTTCATCACTGCGGATATGAATGCGCGCGATGACATCTTTTGATTCCAAGTGTCGACATTACTTCAAAGAGTAGCCTAACGTTGAAAGCCTAGGTTCTTACCTGATGTATCCCACATGTTCAACTCAATTCTCTGTTTTTCAATCTCGAAACTGGCGGTGTAGTTCTCAAAGACAGTGGGGACATAATTCTGTAAAGAAACATTTCAAGTAGCCCGATTTAATATGACACAATGTTCCATTCCCACTGATCTAAAGTGTATTTCAGATTTCAGTCTCTGTTCCCATTATAAAATATTCGTTGTATGGGCATATTGCATGCAGTTGATCAATTCTAAGAAAACTAGGCGAGTAACTCATTGACAGCTAATATTGTGTATACAATGCGCAATTTCTCAATAACGATGTTGTAGTCAAGGAAACGTAGTTAGGCTAATTCAGTGACACATGTGCTGTTGCCTAAAACCCTGAAAAGAATTAAATGCTTATAACACAGTGTATTGATTAGGCTGACGAGCGCATGGGTGTACCTGAATCAAACTGATAATGTTAAGGCCTATCATGTATAACACCCGTAATAACTTACCAAAATGAAGAAAAACTTACCTCTGGGTACGAGTCTTTTGCAAAGACATGAAGTAATGCCGTTTTGCCACATTGCGAATCACCGACAACTACGATCTTACAGCGGGTGCTTTTACTCTCCATAGTGCGGTCTATTTGGATTTGACGCGTCGTGTATTTGTCATTTAGCTACTCTAGGAAAGTCCCCAAATTCAAGTGTAGAAAGAAAATTGGCTTACGGTTAATATTCACTTGCCACTGTTTTGTATTCCTTAGTGTATGTGCCTTTCCGCTGCTTTGACTGTCAGACTCCGGGCTGTAATAACTCTTTAACGAGGCTGCACAGCCTCACAATACGACTGCTTGTTGCCACCGCTGGATGCTCAGAGGGCGCGAGTTTCACATTCATCTTTAGATCCGCCCATCAACTACTAACATCCAATGACAAATATTGTGAAGCAAATGTCTATTTTCATCGTTAGTGGGTAACGTCAAAATCACCCCAAAACACCTGAGATAATATCTATTGTATCGTTAATTCCCCCTTGCAAGGACATCTCCTTGTTTCAGGCTGTCTATATCTCTCTCAATAAAAAGCAATTTCCATTTGAAGACTTAATTAACGTGGGAAACATGTTAAGGTGTAAACTATGTGGTCAGCTATCTGACATCAAGGACGGATCTACATTCTATGAAGCCCCTGGACCCGTGTCTTTAGAGCAACCTTAATTTGATTGGACAAAATACACACCAGAATGTTTACATCGATTTAACCCAAAAAGTTTTAATTTTTCCTTTAAATATAACCGTAGCCTGCAATTTTCTTCCAGCATCTTTCTGCAACATTTTCCTGGTTTTAGGAAATGTACTAATTATTTCAAATCATAATGATCTGAAGCGCTGTTATTGCCTAAATGTTATGAAAATAATGAGCTTTAATATCCAGTTAATAATGGTCAGAGGCCCCTGGGCCCAGCCCCCATCTGCCCTATCCCTATCTGGTCCGGTCTGAATTATCTTTAATGTCACGCTTTACAAAACAGTAATTGCTTTAAAGGCAAAATAACAATGATTACAAACATTAACATATTAAAACAAAGACATAATGGTAAATCTGAGAGAGGGTGAGAAATAATTGAAGAGTAGCTACTCTATGTGATTGGAGCAACATTGCAATGACAATAACGTTTTTAGCAACTTGTCTGAAAAATAAGTTTCCTGTATTTTGATTTACTTGTGTGTCTGCAATAACCAGCAGTACTTCTCTCCCTCTGTATCAAATCAAACCCATTTTGGAACTTATTTACATATTTACATAATACATAATAATAGTTTTGTGATTTTAGAGACACGTCCACTTGACCTAATGATCTAGGGTTAATTTGCGAGGGCACCAATGGCATCACCCTTTGTATGTATGTAATATAACATAAAAAAGGACCATGGTGCCTCAAACTAATATTTTCGTCTATCACTCCGATTTCTCAAAAGCCAAAATAGTTTTCTTACACATACAAATACAATGCTTGAATACACTGATATATTTGTCAAATAAAAATGTATTCCCAGTAAGTAGCACTGTGGTTTATTGCAAAATATGATTTATCTTTCGTGTTCCTTAAAAAAAAATTGTCGTAAGAGGCAACAGTGTTGGAGTCTGAAAATGTCAGCTGCCACTTTAAGGGCAAGAAGACTTCCATAGTAACGCTGTCACCAGGCTTGCCTCTATTGGGGAACGTATCCAACTAGACTTTGCAAGCAGTTGCAATTTAAACTCTCAATTGAAATGCCACGAAGCTCTTAAACAAAACAATCTCAGAAACGGTGAAATACAGCATTGTGTCTAATTTAAGGAAATATTCTCCCGTGCAGGGTTTCTAAATATCTATATTTCACCTCTTTCGGGTAGGTTAGAGCAGTCTTGCTGTCACTGCGCACTGTTGAAAATAAAACCAAGCTATTAAACAAACGACAAAAATACTTAGAAATCAGAGATTATGTATGTGTGCTATGAAGCGTACGTGCAGCCTACTTCAGACAAGATTTTCACTTAGAGATAACGTTAGAAATCTCGAGCGCTCGGAATACCATGTTTGGGAACAGTGTTGCCAGACATGGTTGCCCAAAAATTGGGCAACTTTTAATGACAGTGTGAGGGGAGAAATGGACTTTGGCGGCTAGATTCACAGATAGGGTTGTATAGTAAAAATGACGTTTGGCCTGTTATTTTTGTAGAGTCCGCGGGTATTTTGCGGTAGCCTATATTTCAATGAAATCTGTTTGGGAATTCAAACAGGTCTAAGTAAATTCACGGGCATACATCCTAACCCAAAACTCGCCACTTTAAAAGCTACCAACTTGCAGCTGAATTCGTTTAGCACATGCTAGTTGTAAGGAATGCCAAATAAGGATGTAACTCACTTGTCCATTCGTACAAGCGCAGTCAACATTCTCCTTGTCAGTTTATTTAATTTTTCCCGGACTAGCGTTAATTACTGGCGCCGCAGACACAAGCACTTCCTTTCCTACTGCAATCTCCTGATGATTAATCTTTTATGAAAACCTGCGTAATACTTGGCATTGGCGGTGCGAATTGTTAACACTATTGTCATGTCACGAATAATGAATTTGCTAACTAAATTCAGTTGTGTCATAGGCTATTATACGTATACAATTATCTTCATCAATGCTTTCGGATATGGCACTTCCAGTGTGCTGTCAGGATAATCTCCAAACATAGTGTTCTGTGTACCACGAGTTCACGTTTAGACTAAACAACTATGCACTGGTCTGACATTGATTTACCTAATGTTTCTATCGCCATCTTCAGGCATGAGAAGACATGTTTTTTAACAAAAAATCCTACTTTGTACATGTTAATGCCTTTTAGCTGACGCTAAAGCAAATTACAAGATGCGTTCATACATTTTCAAATGGGTGTCCCCTGTAGGCATCAAACCAAATCCTGACAATGAAAGCTCGATGCTGTACCAACTGAGCCACAGAGGACCGTTATGTTGTTCTTGAAGTAACCTATATTGATAAACGTTAACTGAGAAATGGCCTGTGTTTGAATGCATCATCCCTTAGCATGGATATTATTCTTTTAACAATCACTTTAAAGGGTGAATGTACACAGAATTATCTCTGTATTTGCCTGTTATGCAATGCGGTGTTGTGTTGATGAATTAAGGAACAAGTCTGTCAGTTTAATCTAGTCTGGTGTAGACAGACATTTTAATATGAACACTACGCTAGCTCCTTTCTACCTATGGCAGTCAATTCATTTGATGTGTGTGTATTCTGCCCAAAGGAAATGCCATGACATCGATTAAACTCCAGATGGCAGCACATAACAAGTAAAATGACAATGTACACATCCTGCATATGTACAGTAACTGCCTACGAAAACAGGTTTTTTAAAGAAATAAAATGAAATATTGTGATCACCTACGTTGGTTCCATATTCAGAAGTAACTTCCTTGGTTTTGTGGAGTTGTACATATTTAGACAATGTCACTGAAAGTGTCCTGGTTTTTGCAGCATTATTTCCAAATAACCAAATGTATTGGGATTGCAAAAGTAAACCTACATGTTGAAACGATTCAAACATGTTCTCCAATTAATTTATCTCTCAAAGATAATGGTTCCCAACCAGGGGTGGTCTACTGCTTGAACTAGGCCTATTTAAGAAAAAAGAACACTGTATGAGTCTACAGGGCATATGTAATAAACTTCATAACACCGCAGGCTCACTGCAAAAATAAGAAAACACATCCGGTGATACCTCAGGATTAGGCCTACTCCATCAGAAAGAAAATCAATTACAATAACAGTGCGTTTAAACGTCGGAACCAATGGTAATATTTTCGGTGATAACTTTTAAATCCCTGTCGCCTAATCTGAATTTCCTGTACCTTGATGGCAATGCCACCTGATGCAAATTGAGTACGGACGAACGTTTGCTCTCGAATATACTCTCTGCAGCGAGGCCCTTCTCTTTTTTTTGTGCTCAAAAACTCCTTCAACATTAAATCCAGTTTCCGGGCTTTAGCGGTGGCCACATCCCGTCTGGCAGAGTACTCTCCATTGCTAAATAGCGGATCTGTCACTTCTCTCGCTGGAGCAACGCACGAAAACCTTCTCTTGAATAACCTGTTGTCGGCTACGTTATCAATATATTTTCGAAAATTGTGCTCTGTTTAAAACAAAGATTATTCAACTTCAAATTCTTCAGAAAGTGCCTTTTTAGTTTATCAAGAAAATATTTTAAACATAGCTGCATCACAAAAAGATAAAAGCAACAAAAAATCCGATAATGTCTTGCGAAGAGGCAGCGGCACAACAGCAGCCAGAACAAGCAGAAGAGAAGACTGATGATCCACCTACTGAGGAACCTCTATCGGAGTTAGCCAAAGGCGACGAGATATCGCCTGCGGAAGAGCCCGGAGAAGCGGTGCTGGCGAACCCCGAAAAAGCGCCCGTTGCGCCTGAGGAAGACGTTTTCACCTACCGTGCTTTAGTGCTAACGGGCTATGGAGGTTATGAGAAAGTAAAGCTCCAGATGAAAAAGGGAAAGCCGAGCCTTAAGAGCGGAGAGGTGCTTGTGCGGGTAAAGGCGTGTGGTCTGAACTTTGCTGAGTTATTGGGGAGGCAGGGTTTGTATGAGCTTCTGCCGTCGCCGCCCGTCACGCTCGGGATGGAATGCTCCGGGGTGATTGAAGCACTGGGGGAAGATGTGACTAATAGAAAAGTAAGTGTGTTTTCAAGCAGTTTATTTTTTTTATTGTAGGCTGTTGTTCATTTCTGATCAAGTCCAATTCATGGGCGAGGCACGCCCAACCAATAAATCAAACGTGGCCCTTTTGTGCATGCAAACAACCGTGATGTAGGTTATAGTATAGCCTACTTAAATGAATGCCCTACATGGTTACCAATAAGCTGCAGATGTTTAGCTGTATGAATATGACAGCCCTGGGTTGGGGCTCCTTCATATGATTTATCTCTTTTTCCACTGCCTTCAAATACTATTGTCTGTTTTGTCAAGCAATCACCGGGTTGGAACAATATTGTAGTTCCATGTGACAGAATGATAATGATAATTAAACATTTACACGATTTAGTCCCTGGTCACAGTATAGTCTGATTTTAGTAGCAAATAGCCAGCGCAAATGCATATTTTCCACTGGAAGTCAAATCCTTAAGGAGAGACTTCCTGCTATCTATCTTAATTTGATGCCTAGGTTTAACCCTCCATGAATTTTTGAAATTCTAGAGGTAGTGGTAAAGAGGTTTAGTTCTCCCCTTGTTTCTTCCCTCGCTGATACTTCCAGACTATGGATAAATGAGAAGTAGAATGATTGAGAATTATATTGATGACGCAGCTTTGATTAGCTAACAAAATGTCTTCAAGGGCTGACAACTTGTGTTGGTAACACCACTATGACATTGTCCAATCTATTTGATCTAGGGCTCTGATATTATGTTTTGACATCAGCAATTTATTTCCTCTGGTGTGTCTTTCTGTCTCTCTCCGTCTGTCTGTCTGAGGGTGTGTTTTGGGGGATGTTCTTTGGGATGTTCTTTGTGCAAGATGTGCCAATGTGTACCTGTGTTTCTGCTTGTACTTTATATATTTTAAATGCTTCTATGGTCAGTTACATTTCCTATTTCCTTGTTTCCCTTTCTGTGTGTTGTTCTCCTCTAGCCACACCCCATATACACCCTCCCTTCCCCCAAACAAGTGGCCCCAAGACATCGGCAGGGTGTTTTGTAAAAACACTGTGACAACTTCTGATATAAAAAGGGCCCTTTATAAAATACATTTCATTGACTGACCTAACAACCACCACAAACTACCTCATTATGGAGTCTGCCGCCAGCAACAAAAACCCAGATGTCTTTAGATTTGGAGGGTGTCAGGAAAGCATCGTCTTTGATCAAGCCATTACGATTCTCAAAAATGTCCTAAATGAAAGGAGCGGTTCTAATAATTGTTTAGTGGTTTTAGGTACACTTTAAAAAGTCACGGTTTCGTATGTTTTCAGAAAATGACCAAGGTCACTGTGGTCCTAGCTTAAAGGGAAAGCTGGTTGCAACGTTAAAGTGACGGAGAACAGCTTCATTTGGGTAGATCTGGAGAGACCAGAGGTGGCAGAATGAAGAGCTTGGGAAGGGATGTACTGTAGGATTTGAGTTGATGGAAGGTAGGAAGAGAGTTTCACTTTCCCAAGCTTCTGGAAACTGAGTGTGTGGAAGAGAGGGTTAACATAGGAGAACTCAGGAAGGTTGAATATCAGACAGGCCTCTGGATTCTGGATAAGTTGTAGGGGTTTGATGGCATAAAAAGGGAGCCATACCAGCTGGGAGTTGAAGTAGTCCAGACATGATTTGTGTCTGCTATAGTACCTGCATTGTGTGTCTAATGTGAGGTCGTACTCTATGAATGTTTTTTGAGTATGAATGTGCCGGAGCAAGTCACTGCCTTGATGTTTGTGAAGAACGGCAGGCTGTTTTCTTCAGTAAATGCGGTATGTGTTAGGGATGGGCACGGTTTGTCAAGTATTTGAATAAAGAAAATTAGGTAAGTATTCACAATAGTGTGGATTCATTTTTGCTCCTCAAAATGTTTGACATTTTAGAAGAATTATGAAAAATAAGGTTAGAGAACTATATATAAAAAAAATGAAATTTAAATCTAGAGTTTTGTGGTGGCTGAGTTGGTATATACATAGTCTACTGTTAGCATGTGAACTAATTCAAGGCAAGATGTAATCCATTATCGGAATTAATTGTTAGCTTTGAAAATTATTTGGCTACAAAATGCTATCTAAACTTAGGCTGTGGAATCTAAAGGCTGTTGGGAGTGCAGACAATTATGAGTTAAGCAAATTGCTTCTTTAGTTAGCTCAGCTAACTACCTTCTCTAGACTTCTCCATCCAATGTTGTGTGTTGATACATTTTGTCTTCAAGTTCTGGAGCCGCATTTTGCGAGTGTAGCACCGTTTCCCCTATACATGGGCTCACTCTTCTCACACACGGCCATTGAGCCGACATTTGGTTAGAACGACACCCACTTTGCGCATTATGTAGTAGCGCCCATGTTGAATCGGTAGTTTTAATTAAACATATTTCGACCAAATACTATTTAAATAATAACAAACAATATTTAGATAATTGAGTCCAATGCACCTCCCTAGTATGTGTTAGAAGGGGCGAAAGAGTATTATTGTTGACTGTCATCCATATAGCAATGATTGCAACGACCATGTTAGGGAATGATGAAGCCCAGTGACTTGGTGTATAGAGACAAGGGGAGAAGACCTAGAACTGAGGTCTGGGGGACACCAGTATTTACAGCCTGCAGAGCATACACAGTGCCAGGAATTGTAAACCAGAAAATATATTGCTGTCAAACCTTGTCCATGGATTGTTTTCAGAGTTAAGAAACCCAGTGTCATCGTATAAATGGAGTGAACTATCCCTTTATTGTGATGTTGTATTTTAAGATAACACACACATTCTCTTCTGCAGGTTAACAAACAATATGCTTTGGTTAATCTTGTTACCACATCTCTACAACAGCCTCTACCTGTTCTTTCTTCTTGCTGGGGTACCTTACTTAATGTTCTCACTGTCTGTAGTTTATTCCGTTAAGAGGGCATAATGTTCTGTGAACTCAGGAGCAGAAACAATCCGGATGTTGCAATATTTTCTAATAAATGGCAGACTAAATCAGACCTGTGCCGTATTCGACTGAAAGGTTTTGATTAACGTCGGTCCAAGTGGGTACTTATTATTGAAAGCGCAACTGACCACCAGACAAACACCCGCACCAACAGTCTGAGTTCTGCCTGATTTGCAGACAATAAGAAGTTAGAACCCAGCTAAGTCTGTTTTGGGAGTAGCCTAGGCTTGAATTGTTTCTTTTGGGTTATGCTGAGTTCAGTTTATGTATTTTGGCCAAAGTGATATCATCAACTCACTGTCTAAACTGTTCTCTTGGTGGAAGAAAGCAAGGAGGGAAGCTGTGACGAAGCCTGATAATGGATGCTTCCATGCAGCTACATTTTTAAACATTTCCAACATTTTTAAACATTAAAAAGTCCAAGTAGATGCTTTAAGTTTTGACTATTTCCTACTGACTCTGTAACTGACTCACACCAGTCTAGCTGAATCCTCTTAGCCCTTCAAGACCTTATAGATGTGATCCGTAATGGAGTGGTCTGATTGGCTGGTGATCACTTAATGTCAACCATTGACATCAAACGTTGGTATCTCCACCCACATGCTTCAATTTCTCTCAGTATTGATGTTTTTTCCTGTGTTTCCAATTATTTGTGTGTCTTTGGGTCTGTGAAACACTCAAGCACCACTTCCATGTAATATTCCTGAACAATAGTGGAATTTTCCTTTTTTGACATTGACATTGGAAGCCATTGTTATTTTTATAGACTGCGACAAATATGCCTGTTTCCTGGTCCTCACACCTCTGAAGAAGGCTGCCACTTCCAGCACAGTGTCGAGAACGACCGGCTATAATTACTTAACACTGAAATGCTGGTTCATGGCACAACATTTAACGAAAAGTATCCGCAAAGGAAGTATGCACAGTCAAAATGAGCTTGAGTCCTGGTGTTAGGTTACGTCTTTTACTCATGCTGCCTGTGCCTAGCCTTTGAGGTCAGTGACCACATGAATAACTGATTTCAAATGATTGGCAATATGGTCTGTGACTCGAGTCATGAGAATATTGTCATGTGTTTTCAGCTGGAAGAGAAAGATTCTGTATTTTGTTTTGAAATGCATTAGTTAGTATTCAGATTGGACCCTTTTCCAGTATTGTCTGTCTCTTGGTCTCTTTTAAAGAAAGAAAAAAAAAACTCTAGGTTCAGCCTAGTTTCTGATCTATTTTCCAATGGATATTAAATTTGAGCAAGACAGCAAAAGTTCCTACTTAAAGGACCTAAAGGGAAACTACTGCAAATTCAAAACATGTTTATGTGCCCAAACCTTTGTTCACAGGACAGTTTTGGAAGGTCTGTCATAGTGTGCTGCTCTGTTACATCAAAAGGTTATACATCTCTCCCCACTCAATGCAGCGCTACATACAACTGTCTTGAAGATCTGCCAGAAAAATAACTTGTGAGCAACAGCACATGATTGATGAAACTGCTCACATGATCATGGCAAGCAGCCTTCAAAATACATCCGTCAAAACAACACCTTTTACTGAGCCTACTGTTAGAAGCAGTTCCCTTTGAAGTATTAATCTTTAGCCTTCCATTTTCCAGTCCTGTGCATGAAACCTACACCTTTGGTGCGAAATTAATAGGATAGGTGCACCATTCAGCCCACCAAAAGGGTAGACATTTCTAATAAATACTGCAACAATATATACTCAAACAACTTTTCAAAACAGAGTGGAGAAAAAACAATCCAGTGCAATGCACTTTATCACTAGCTACAACAGGCTCTCTACAAAGCAGAAAATGTTATATTATTTTTAAATTGAAATGATCCTGCTGGTCCCTCTTCCTCCTCTGTCATAATGGCTTCAGTATATTTTTTCTTTAGGTGCATCATGCATCACTGTCTTGCTCCTGTGTGATGTGTGTTAGCTTTGCACATTTTGCAGTAACTGTATTATTTTTTTTTTAAATCCTCGCTGTAAAGTGCACCCATACTTTAGATTGCTTAAGTCGTACACTACTTTCCATAAGTTTAGCCTCTACTGACTCACCTTTCCTTGGTTAATCAATAATTCTATTTTTCAATAAATGATCAGTGTATACTAATCTAGGCTTCATTTAACTGTAAAATATAGCCAAATGTATTGTAGAATATGTGTTATCTTTGTTAGACATTTAGCATGTTGTTGCGGAACACTAAGCTATGTAGCTACATGATTGTTTGTGATGTGGTTTGAGCATCTGCTTATAAACCAATATTTTCAGACAGTGAAATTCAAATAATATTAATAAATGCATGAATACGATTTGAAATAAAATATAATTAATCTCTTACTTAAACCTTAAGTATGAGTACTTACGCAAAAAAATCTTGGAAAATATGTCAAATTTGTGATTGTCTTTGGGTCTTCTACAGACCAGTTTTCTGTCACTTCTAAATTTACCATCAGGAAGCAGTAACTTAAAAATAGCTCTAGCCGATTGGCATAAAATTAACTGTTGCAAGGATGCAGCAAGCATGTATACTGAAGTGCCAGAAAAACTGGCACACCAATCTAATACTTGGTAGGCCTCCCACTGGAGCGCAGAACTGCAGAAATACGCAAGCTCATGGAGTCCATTCCCTGTCGTAAGTATTCTGTAGCCAATGAACACCATACTTTCTGCAGAACCGTCGACAATTCTGTTGTATTCATAGATATAGGATTTCTGTGTTCCACAGCGCGTTGCACGGCATCCGAGATGTTTTCAGTAACGTGGAGATCTGGTGACTTCGGTGGGAATGGCAAGACCACAAACTCGGATGAGTGTTACTCTAAGTAAAGACTTGTGTGGCGGTGCATTGTCCTGTTGGAAGAGGCCAAACCCATCAGAATGAACTCTGGACATGAACGGGTGTAACTCGTCAAAGGATGAACACAGCGTTCACCTGTCAGATGTATGTAGACGTGCCAGTGGTCCAACGGAATGCCAGCTATACAAACCCAATACCGTTATGGAGCACCAATGCTCTACTGTCATGCCGATCCATGGCTAGATGCTTCTACAGATGTCTATCACTTTATATATGCGCTGGCAGTTGCAACCAATGACGTGCATGGGTGGCATTGCTATATTTTTTATGTACCAGTTATTTTGGTACTTCAGTGTATGTTGGTAGCGACCGGAAATATCAGAACATTTATATTGTTTCCCTTAAGATTTGTATCTGTAATCCAAAGATTGTAGTTGGCTTTAATCGTGCTGTAAGTGGGCTTAATAGGTACGCTTACCCATTATAGTATAGTGAAGCAAATATTTTACCCCACCTTTTTAGGTAAGAAAATATCTGCATACCTTCTTGGCTTATCAACCATCTCTCCAAATCCAATTACCCCATGTTTTGTCTTCATAATCTTTCACTCACTTAGCACATACCTATTACTGTATTCCCAGTTGGCGCTGTCTGTTGCGGATGTAAGATGTTACATCAGCCTTGATTTCAATCTCTACAAATGTCAAGACCGGTCCAAATCTGAACCTAAACATAATGTAGGTGTTTATAGCTGGTTCAGTCTGGATGTCTGAGGGTGTTCAGTGTCTTCTCAAGCATTTATCAAATGGATTCAAAAAGGTTATAGCACTGCAGTGGGAAGGGTGCATATATATGTTTGCCATCGTACATCCAATCACTCCACAAAGTTTCCTGTTAAGAGAGGTGTGCACTTTCACAGACAGTTGAAAAGGTCAGGCAGGTTTATTCACTAGGATTATTATTCTAATCTTTATATTTTACATTGATTACACCTAAGTCCACATTGCTCTCCAGTTACATGAGGGAACTGGTAATTGCAGTAGTCTCACTAAAGACCTCTCCTCGCTCATCTCATGATACTCGTATGGCTGATTTAAGCAGTGCCCCTGTTGGCAAAAAAATTAATTACCTTTTATATTGCCTCAACAAAATATTGGCAGTTTTTCTACGGTTTGAAGTGTGTTGTGACTTGCGACCCATTTGAAATTGACTCAAAACTGTACTAAATGTAACTTCTCTCCCTCTGTCCACCCCTCCGTGTCTCAGGTGGGCGACCGTGTGTTGGTGCTGAGTCGTCACGGTCTGTGGCAGGAAGTGGTGGTTGCGCCTGCTAGCCAGACATTTATCATGCCTGAGTCAATGAGCTTCGAGGAGGCGGCAGCGCTGCCCATCAACTACCTGACGGCCTACATGATGCTGTTTGAAATGGCCAACGTCCGAGCCGGACAGAGCATCCTTATCCACATGGCAGCAGGTACAGTGGTGGTAGATGCACAAGTATGCTCATGTACAAATCAACACATCTTTTGAAAACATTGTGTATTTGTAAGCGACCCCAAACTTTTAAACGTCTGTGTGTGTGCGTGCGTGCGTACACAGGCGTACAAAAGTTTGAAATAATGTACAGATTTTGCTGTTATTAAAAAGAAATTGGTACTTTCATTCACCAAAGTGGCATTCAGTTGATCACAACATATAGTCGGGATATTAATAACGTGAAAACGACTTCAAAGAGTTTTCAAAAACTCCTCCACTTGACGCCGTGACTGCTTTGAAGATCCTTGGCATTCTAGCTGTCAGTTTGTCCAGATACTCAGGTTCACATTTCACCCCACGTCTCCTGTAGTACTTGCCATAGATGCGGATGGCTTGTCGGACACTTCTCACGCACCTAAAAGTCTAGCTGATCCAACAAATGTCTCAATGGTTTCATCAGTCCGTAACACTCTTTTCCAATTATCTATTGTGAAATGCCTGTGTTTCTCTGTCCGTTCAAACCTTTTCTTTTTGTATTTCTGTTTCAAAAGTGTATTTTTCTTTGAATTTCTTCCTGTGAGGCCTTCACTCCTGAGTCTTCTCTTTACTGTTGTACTGTACATGAAAGTGGTGTTGAGCAGGTTGAATTTAATGGAGACTGATGTACTTATCCTTTGGTTAATTACATCAATGTACACCAAAGTACATCTGGGCCTCCTACATTTCTTTCTGTCCTTGATAGAGCTAGTTGCCTTTAAAGACTGTCTTGTACTACTTTTGTATGAAGTCTTCAGTTTTTTGGGCCATTTCAAGCATTGTACAGACTTCATTCCTGAAAATAGGGATTGACTGATGGGTTTCTGGCAATTTTTCACCTAATATTGACATCAAAACATGCCAGTCTGCTGTACACTGTGGCAACTCAAAGACAAACACAAAGACAATGTTAAGCCTTATTTAACAATCCAAATACAGTTTGATATAATGGGAAGATTGTCCAGTACCAAATCGTCAATTTAGCTCGATGGCTTAAAAACAAGGTACTGGAGTGATGGCTTTTGATCCTTTGTGACCTCCTCAAAGAAATAACTTTTAAAGACAAATGTACATACATTTCCCTCTATTTATTATATGCTTGACTTGTTGTTTCAAATGATCTTCAAAATGTCCTCAACATCTAGCTAATGTATATCTATTTTCTCTAGAATTTTTTTTATCCAAATACTTTGCCTTATGCAAGTATTTTAAGGACTAGAACTAGACCTTGAAATGCCTGTTTCAGATTGGGGGGGAGGGGTGTCCTTTCCTGTTCCCTTGACACTTTTCTTTGTCACAAATATGTTTCCTTTTTTTGGTCTTCTGTTTTATGTTATATTTTTTATAACATAAATGATCAAGAACTTATCAAAGCATTTTTTATTTACTGCAACCAAAGGAATGAAAACGTAAGTCAGATTTGCTAATAAGAAATGGGCCCCACCGTGCGGACTTGCACACATGCCAGCTTTTTTACACACACACACACACACACACACACACACACACACACACACACACACACACACACACACACTCAAATTAAAATAATTGATTCACTTAGACAGGCGTTACTGCCTTCCGTGGCTTCATTTCCTCTGAAAAATGCAGATATTTTCCCAAACTATTTCCGCCAAAATTGCAGGCAAACACATCACTGTAGGAAAAACAGAACGTTTGGGCAACAACACAAGAATTCTTGCGATTGCTATGCTATTTAGGTCATATTTTCCTTGAGTTTTCTGATCGTCTCCCACACTCGCGCACCCCAGCCACAGAATGTCCCATCCTAACCACGGTAATTCTCTATAACATTGCCAATCATCTGCTGTACTGAGCAAGCCTAAATCATCACGGCTTTACCTTTGGGCCGTAGAATGATACTATAACTACACCATAGGGTAGGTGGACGTACAAGTCTACCGTGACTCCTCTGTCCTTTCACCCTGGAACAATATTCCACCATTTCCATGGCAACTCCACCTCCTCACCTGCGAGCAGTACACTATGAGACGTGCATCACCTTAACCGACTGACAGCGTAGAAAATGTCCTCGCGTTGCTCTGGCAACACTTGACATTTCACGTTTCTTAGAAGCACCGTGGCCTTGGGTGGGAAATGAAAACTAAACATACATTTGCCAGGGTTGTGGTTTCTCCTGTACTGCAGTGTTTCTTAATCTAGGGGAGGCGACCCAATGTGGGGTCACTTGATTTGATGTCGATTCGTGAGAGAAACGGAAACGCATTCAAACAAGCCGCTCGGATCATAAAATCCTGGTTGTGTGAGAAACCGCTGGTCTGTCTGAATAGAGCGGTTTCTGTTTTCTTCCTAGTTGTTGTGCTCAAACTTTGTGAACACACACTGTGGACTTTTGTTTGAGTCCGGATCATGTGATCCATTATCTTTGTTGACAATGGTAAGGACGTGCCATTTAAGTATCAACCGTGAAGGGGGACTTTATGATAAGCATTTCAAGGTTGGCTAAAAGCTTTTGTAGCTTAACGCTTGGCTAGCAGTGACACCACAGTCACATACCCCATGTGATACTCTGTGGCCACTGTCAGGCCTCCTGGGTTCAAGCGGTATGTGAAATGTTTTTGCTTTATTTCAGCTTGTTTCAGGTTGTACAATAAAGACTGAAGACATATAGACTCAGTGATGTAGCCTGAATGTACTGTAACCCTCCTTGTGGCCCCTGCTCTGTTGGATAAGCCCCCTGCCACATACGTTATGGTTGGGGTCTCATGATTAAACCGTCCTGGTCACATTTCACCCGCTGTCAGATGTCTTTGAGACAACTGTTATACCCTGCCCCTAAGAGGTCTTCGCAAATTCAACCAGGTCTTTCTAGTCAAGCAAGGTATGGCATTTCTCAACCTGCTGGCCAGATGTGTAATCTTGCTATATTGGAAGGCCTGTTCTACTCCATTGTGTGTGTGTGTGTGTGTGTGTGTGTGTGTGTGTGTGTGTGTGTGTGTGTGTGTGTG
>JACXGJ010005660.1:0-13452 GCA_016801105.1 Esox niger | reverse complement strand
CATTTCCCCCTAACTGTTGACTGAAATAGTTTTTCTATTGAATAAAAAACATGAAAACCTGTAAAAAGCAATTCAATCATTGGAAAAGTGCCAAAAGTGTCAAAACCAATGCTACAAATTCATTCCAACCGTCTTGCCTCTTTCCTCCCAGGAGGTTTCTCTTTCTGACTTCCTCTCTCTCCGCTGGCCTCCACTCTGTTCTTCACTTCACCCACGGTCTCTGCGTGCTCATCTCTCTCTCCCACTAGGTGGCGTGGGCATCGCTGCCACCCAGCTCTGCCAGACGCTGGAAGGCGTGACCGTCTTCGGCACGGCGTCAGCCAGCAAGCACGAGACCATTAGCCAGGGAGGGGTCACCCACCCTATCGATTACCGCACACGGGATTACGCTGAGGAGATCCGTAAAATCAGCCCCAAGGGTAAGGACCGACTCTAACCTGGTCACCGGTCTGATTGGGCTGTCTTGACACCTCCTGTAGTTACCGGTATGATGGTGACCAATTGAATTGGCAAGAAATTCCATCCAGAACTAGGCTATAGAAGGTATTGGCAGCCTTGCCGATTACCTGGTTTTTCATGATTGTGGATCAGTACTTGTGATCAACTCAGGCCTTTCAGTTTCTAAATGTCGCAGTTTATTTTCTTTTAAAATTGTAAGGCTTTATTGATATTGGAAGCATTTTTATTTTTACATTGCCAGCGCAAGTCGGGATAAATAGAGCTGTAATAAAATTAACAATCACGAACTGAACAAGATCTCTCTCTGTCTCAGGTCTGGATGTTGTCCTGGACCCTCTGGGAGGCTCCGACACTCATAAAGCCTTCAGTTTGCTGAAGCCCATGGGAACCCTCATAGTGTTTGGTGAGCGACAAATTACCAATATTTGGATTGGACATTACGTTCCACGCGTCCAATGCAATACATCGATAGGAATTTCAGACAAGACGAACACATTCCCTGTGCAATTGTACCATTCCATGGAAAATGGCTTGATGAGCGGTTGCCTAGGATAGTTCTGTGGTATGAGGAGCTGCCTCTGGTACACATTCATCTCTACAGTGTGGGTCTGAATCTGGCCCAACTCTCTTTCAGCAAAAAAAAAAATGTTTGCCGCTTTCCTTTCTAATGCCTTATTTTTAATACATTTGAAGTGTGTTCAGGAACATCGCTTCTGATGACTTCATGTCCCTGACCTCCGAGTCCATTTCTCAGGTGCGGCCAACTGCGTGACGGGCCAGAAGAAGAACCTGTTGGCCATGGCGAAGACCTGGTACAACCAGTTCACCATCAACACTTTGCGGCTGATGCATGCCAACAAGGCTGTGTGTGGCTTCCACCTGGGCTACCTGGGTGATGACGAGCTCATCTTCAAGACCATGAACACCCTGCTGGAGCTGTACGTCCAGGGAAAGATCAAGCCCCGCATCGACTCCACCTACCACTTTGAACAGGTGGGTGTCTGGGGTGGGGGCAGGGTGGGCGGGGGGTTCGGGGCATCGTGGGGGGGTGTATACGGTGGGGGCTCATGCTCAGTCATGTCGAGTTATGTAGAGGATATAACTCCTCCATCCACCGCTTAGGGCTCGTTTGCATTACGAGAGAATATAATGCTAAATAGACTTATCTTGTTTTGCATACATTTTTCCATAAAGTTTCGATCTCCACCGACATGATCGAGACTTACCACCCGGGATTTTGTCCATTCAAGCACAGGAAACTGTACACTGCACATAAACTTGATATAGTTCCAACACACTTGTTTTATTTGCAAAACTCCCGGAGGGCTCTTCAGAAAACGTGGCGCACGCTACGTGGTGCCTCGGAAGGTGGTGGCTCGAGCTACAACAACCGTGAGTTTACGCAAGAAGATAATGTAGCGTCTCGAGTCTTCTTCGATACAGCTCAGAAACTCTGCATGTCTCATGTCCGGTGTGGCTCAGTTGGTTGAGCATGGCGATTGCAATGTCTGAGTTGTAACTCAATTCCCGCAGGGTACCCGGAATATATTTACAAAATGTATGCTCCTGATACAGTAAGTGTCTATAAAATTACTAACATGTAAACTGCACAACAACAGACTGTGACTGGATGGGGGGAGGGAGAGGTGATTTTCTTAACATTTCTGTTTACAAATAGGTGTTACAATGTTACATTATGGGTTGACTGATATGTTTGCTCTGTGTCTGCCACCATTGTGGTTTCCATGGCAATGGTTGCTTTCTGTGAGTGGCGTGCCTCTGCAGAGAAGAGAGAAAATGTATATCCGGTCTCTGGCCTTTCCCCCTCTCTGCACCTGCTTTTTTCCCACTTCACCCCACCTGATTGGTCAGAAGGATTGAGGCTCAAAGGTTAGATTGATTGGGTGTGTCGGTGTGACAGAACTTGACTGGTGGCACAGATAGACCCTTTGTTGCTATGTGAATCTCAGAAAGCCATCCCTTCTAATGGAGTCAATGAAAATTCCTAGGATTGGTAAACATTTTATAAAACAGCATGATTGTATAATGGATGTAGCCTTTATTCATCATGCTGGTTGCTAGTAGAACTTGTGTTGCTGGATTTTCACTATTTAGCAAACATTTTTCTTCCAGAGTGACTTACTGTAGTGATTCGGTTTTATACAGGTCCCTTGCAGTAGAGGAGCGAAGTCATTGCAAGCGCCACACTCTGTAAACTGAGAAATGCAGGAGCACTAGCTACTGTGCATCAAGTTGTTAGAACTAATCCAAGACGGACTCATTGAGGGCCATTTCCAGTAGAATCAGTAGCTGTCTTTAGTTATAAAAATAATGTCAAATGATTGAAACTCTCAACAGCAGGCCTGTTGCAGACATGGTCTTAGTGCTACCCTCATCCTCTCCTCCCCCGCTACCTTCCTGTGTGCTGACGTGTCCGAATCACTGCGATCCTCAGTCGCCCCCTCGGCTGATATGGGTCTGATGAAGGCAGTTGCTAGGTGACAAGCCAGGGTTGCCGTGGCTTCGGTTGTTAGGGGGAGCTTTGTTTGAGTTGCCACAGGGTGGGCTGGGTTGAGTTGAGAGAGCGAAGGCAATGGAGTCGGATGTGTGTGTGTGTGTGTGTGTGTGTGTGTGGTGGTCCAATTAAATCATGACAGAGGATGTAATTATCGTGTTAAAAGGCGAGATGGTTGTGTACAGATTTTCAATGAGATCATTACAAATGGCAAATAGACTGGATCTGGAACATCCAACCTTTGAACAAAACATTTTCATATATAATTTTTTTGCGTTTCTTTACCCCACTCCTCTCCCCGCTCTTCCTCTTTGTCATCCCTCTCTATCCCTCCTCCATCTCATTCATCCCTCCCACCTCTCACTTTTAACCCCTCTCCCTTTATCTCTCGTCCTTTTATCAATGGATTGGCTTGCTGTCTCTCTTCACCTGCCCATGTACTTGTAAGTATACCGTCTCACTCTCTGGTCCTCACTCAGGTGGGTGACGCCATGCGCCGCATGCACGAACGCAACAACGTCGGCAAGGTGATCCTGCTTCCTGAGCCAAAGGCGGAGAAAGAAGGGGAGAATTCCAGCCCTGAGCAAGGAGAGACGGTGGACAAAAAGGAGGAGGAAGTGAAAAAAGAGGAGAGCAGCCAAGAAGGGGTCAAGAGTGAGGAGAATTGAGAAAAAGGAGAGAGCGTGTGCATGTGATTAGTACACCTGAGCACTTGGTCGGCCTTCTCTACTCCTCAGTCAATGTCTCCAAAATCGCCTGTTGTGTGTTTATATCTGATTATGTGTATGATGAATTTGCCCCTTAGTACTGATCTGAGATCTGTTTTTACCAAATTTTGGTTCATGGTAAATTCTACGAAAGGCAAAAATGAACCACAGCATTGTGCCGACGTTCATTCAACACAGGGCACAACGTTAGACGCTACTTCCTCTGCAGTTGTCATTGAACGGCTTCAGTGTTGCCGCAGAGAGAAGCGTTAAGCGTGCAAAAGCCTGTGCATTCTGTGCAAGCAAGCCGTCTCGCGCCACGCTCGTTTCCAACATTGCTGGTTTACCCTTTCAATTTAATAAGGCTGATCACAGGCCTGTGCTTAGGGGCAAACGTTAACCGGTGGCCTTGTTCTGACTGACACCATGGTGACTTAATCCTCTTGTTTGTAAGAAAGATCATCAAACATGTTGATGTGTTTACAGTAATGTTTCAAGCCCTTCAGTTTCAATGGGCAAGAAGTGCCCCGTTAGCAACATGAGTCACTGGTGTGGACCCACTTTAATTAGCCTCCCCCTGAGTTGATACGCATGCTCTTCTTGATTCAGCTGGCAGGTACAGTGTTGTTGTTATGAATTGAGGGTCCAGCTCTTTAGAAAAAAGTTAGTATTTAGCATTAGAAAAAAATGGAGTGTGTGTGTGTTTGTGTGTGTTTGTGTGTGTTTGTGTGTGTTTGTGTGTGTGTGTGTGTGTGATGTTTAAATATTGTTTTGCCAAAGTTCTTTTTTCCCCTCTGTCTCATCTTTCATTGTTTCACTTCCCGCTGGTTTGGAGGCCACTTTGAGATTACTATGAGACCAGTATTTGAGTGTTATTAGATGGATTGTTGATTTTCCCTGATGTAGTGTGCCAAATTGAACACTGACTTTTACCTTTGCCAAACCCATAAATCACAAGACTGGTGAAAAATAGGACCTTCCTTTACCTTGTCAAACTGTTTAATTTTTGTTCTTGATTAAACAATGTGCTGCTGGATAGAATAACACATGCAAAAAAAAAAATTGGCAACATGTAGATAGCTTTTTTCCAACACGCACAGCTTTTGTTTTGTGATTATCGTCGCATGGCTCTCAATGTTGAACATTGCCTCTGCCTCAGTATAAAAAGTATAATATGATAATACCCATATATATTTACTATGCTTTTTATATTAAGTAAAAAAAAATCCCAGGTTTAACTGTGTGTTTTTTTTGGTGTTGCCTCAGCCTTTCTCTTTAGGAGACCGCAGAATATGAAACCATGATGGACAGGGCTTGCTCTCCTGACACCCCCTTGATCGGTGTCATATTCTACGATGATATGTAGCAAATAGGCTGATGTGTCGTTCATTATTATCTGTGGCCAAAATGCAATGAAACAAAATATTTGTAGTATTTCAGTAGTAGTTGTGTTGGGGAATAATTATGAGTTATCTGTTTTCATGAATTCAAAGTATGTCATTATATTGGAGAGCCCATGGACTAGTGGTAAAACACACTCGGCTGCTTAGAGTATTACAAACTGAAAGACTTGGGTATGATTCCAATGTCCATGTCTCCTAGTCTCCTCTATCTACTATCAGTATATTCTGTCTAAATCAAGCATAACAAAATGAGAAATGGGATGTTTCCCCTGCTTTTTAAACGGGGAAGAAAACACTCCAACCCGTTTATATCAGAGGAAGCAGATGTTCTTTCCAGCTGTGGCGGTAATTCAATGCTGCAACGCAGTAGGGAAAGGAAGCTGGTCTTCTCCCAATCTAAAACCACACCACCTCACACATTCCTACTCTCCCTGCTCCGCCTGTCTCTCACTTTCGCTGGAGAGCTTTCCCATGTCTTTATTTTCAGTCAAAACAAGTCAAATCAACTTTTATTTCAATGCATTTATGATCTGTGCTTTTTTTGTGTTCACGTTTTTTCCGCTTTGTCAGAAGTGAATACTTAAGGTTGGGTCTGAGTAGTTTTCCGTCTCTTCCCTGGCTTTAGAATAAGAGGCATGAGCTAACACATGACCTGGACTTCTAAAAAAGGATTCGGACTAGAGATGGGGAATCTTTCAGTATGTTGCCTCCCATGTATGTTTCCACAGATGCTCATTCCTAAATCTATTTGCATTTAGGTTTTGAAGAGCCAGCGATTTGTTGATGGGGATAGTTTGGTGCTCAAATGCCTACACTATATAAACAGTGTATAGTAATATTTTTTTGCCGATCTTTACTAACAATAAGCAGCCCTTGACATACCTAAGCTCCTTGTCAAATGGATGTCTATGTTACCATATGCTTTCTCGATGTGTTTCAGGTAGGCCGGTCAAACAATACTAATTGTTTAATGAGTAAACTCACAAAAATCCTTTGATTCCATTAAATATTTGTTTAAAGTGAGCACTAATAATGTTTTTTCATTCAAATGAAAAACCAAATATCTTTATTTTGTCATAGCATATTTTACAGAATGTTTGTTAATGGCATTGTATATTTTAGCTGCATAAACTGGTGATGTATTTTGGATGTTTTCTGAGTATTTTCAATGCTTTAAGACAAGTATGAAATACATCAGGTTAGCAAAAACAATTATGCAGTAAAATGATAAAGGTTAACTTCTGTTAACAGATTAACTATGCCAGCCCTAATTTGAAGTCTTTGTTTGAACTTCTCATGAGTGCTTTGAATCTGTGTTTGAAATTCTCTGCAGTGTTTTGAATCTGTGTTTGTTTGAAATTCCCTGCAGTGCTTTGAATCTGTGTTTGTTTGAAATTCTCTGCAGTGCTTTGAATCTGTGTTTGTTTGAAGTTCTCTGCAATGCTTGAATCTGGGTTCAAACACTTTGTTTGGCACTGTTCACATTAACTAGTGATGCTTTTCCAGCCCTATGCCTTACATAAGTTGTACTGTACATGTCTTCTGATGAATAAAATGCATTCCAAAAAGATTAACTAGCCAATGTATTGTATGTCTGTATGTTTGAGCTAGCTCCCTTAGCTTTCCTATCTGGGTTGATGGGTTTTCAGAAAAATCTCAAACTCCTTTTGCTCTTAAGAATAGTAGTTCACTTCAGCATTCTGTAGTAGGTCTACAGTATATGCTGGAACTGGAGAATGCTGAATACTCCCAAATACATGGAAGTATTCCATAGTGATGTTCTGGCCCTCTTAGTGGCTTTGTACTTTTTCTGCCCAACTTTTCAGTATAATTGAAGTGTCTCCAGAATCTGATTTAATCATACACAGTGGGTTGTCATCTAAGCATTCACTACTAAGCTTCAGCATGAACATTTCCTGATTGGTTTACAATGTTATTCGATTAAAAAACGTATTGTGAACAGTACATAAAA
Organism: Esox niger; assembly: GCA_016801105.1. NCBI lineage: Eukaryota > Metazoa > Chordata > Actinopteri > Esociformes > Esocidae > Esox > Esox niger. The sequence continues at coordinate 6,396 of JACXGJ010005660.1, read as the reverse complement.
ATGGCATGCAGCAAGAAATAAAATTCAAATAATTATGTATTTACAATTCTGAATTAAAAACGGTCCCATTTATTGACACGTCGAGCTTCTGCAGTTTTTCAGCCCTCAATTCTATTGCCCCTTAGGGTCTCAGCTAAGCATTTGAGGTATCTTGAGTCTGGGTAGCCATTTCTGTAAGAATAAAGGAAGAATATAGACTTATTTAGGACTGCAACTTACTAAATCATTACAAAGCAAAATTTGACTTTCAAAAGGGATACTATCCCATTAAATTTACAATTGAAATGTTGAATATTTAAATTAAACTAGATTTTAACACTGTATTTTGGACAAAGAAAACCTCACCTGGATATTCCTCCATCAATACTGGTCTTGTGTGGAATGTTAGCCCAGGTTACTTGGTCCATATTGTCCCCTACTCTCACAGTGAAGGTTTGGCCTTGATGAAAGGCACGTCTGAGGGATGGCAGAAGTTTGCGAGTAGTTTGATTCAGAGGCAGGAAGGCATGGAACGTGCCTCCCTGGAAAGGCCTGCCTGGGTTTGGATGGTCTTTCTGCACAGAAGTGGTCCAGAGATCATGGTCATGAGAAGTCAACATACAACTAAAGGTATTATACAGCTATAACCGGTGCCTTTAAACCTTACCCCTTGCATGCCATCTGGGATGTTATAGGTTATCTTCAACGTAGTGTCCTTGTTGTATCCACTCAGACTAATGGACATCTCACTGTAGGCCATGGTCCCTTGGATGCCTATATTATGCCCCTTAGATTGGTGACATACTTAACTGTTGGAGAGGGCCCCACCAAAGACCGTTGTAGACATAAGTTCCTCAGTGGTTTCACAAACACAAGACAGACTAGCCTTCTCAGTGGATTTCACAAATTGTTTGTCATTGGACTGGCATGCACTATAATTTGCTTCTGTATGTTTATTTTTGTCCGGCAGTCCTGTAGTAGTAGGTATCTGGTGTTTTTCAGACTGTGGTTCTGTCAATAGCTTAGCCCTGTACTCTGGTAATGACATTGCACTCTTTTCCTTTCCTTTCTTTATTCTCAGGGACTCCTCCGCCTCATAGGGGGCTCCGATTTTTTTTTCAAAAAAAATGTTGTCCACTGGACCAACAGTCCCAGACTGGAGCTTCAGAGCGGGTGATTTTGTTATATCTGGATTGCTTACTCCCGCCAAACTACCGGTTGAGGAAAGGTTGATTGCCATTTCAGTCTCCTGGTATTGTTTTTCACAAGGTGAAGAGCTGTGATTGGCGGATGAAGGATATATGTCAGGGCTGGATGGAGAGGCACAAAATGTTTTAGTGAGGTCAGTAGATCCGTCTTCAATAGTTGGTTCTTTCTCTTCCCCAAAGTGAAACATCTTTTTAAGTAATGACATTGCCTCCATACAATCCAGTTTTGGACCCAAAATTAATAGACTTTCTTTCTTAGGCACTGGCAGGATTTTCACTTTTGCACATTTCTCTCTCATAGCGGTGCATAGCACCTCAACTGTCTCATTTTTCAAGTCTGTCATACCTAGCTGTGTTAGCGACAGTTCATGGGTGAAGAAGTCCTCACCTACACTGGAAATAAGCTCTTTTAGCACCTGCTGACACACATGAACTTTGGCCAGATCTTTTACTCTCAAATGGAGGACAGCATCCTTTTGGTTTTGTTTCACCTTCATCTGCAGATCAGAGGTTATGTCCTTTAGCATTATGTGGAAAACGTCTTGTATGTACAACCACTGATCTGTGGGCACCACCAAATCTACACTCAAGACATCTTTAGTTTCGAAATGACTGTCAACCTTGAGAGTTCTAGGTTTGTATTCTTTTGTCTTTCCAAAAAGGTCTATGTCAGAGCTACTATCCTCTGAAAATATATGAGTGGAAATGGATTTTGATTGGTTGATTGAGCCTGTTGCATCAGTCCTATCAACAGACAGGTCAATATGGTCTGAAGAGTAACTATGAGATTCATTAAAATTAAATGCTTTGGTGGGTTTGGTTTCAATGTCCTGCGCCAGGTTTGAAGGTAATTCACTTGACAAGGAAGCAGGGTACAATGATTTATACCTTTTGATGAGAGAGTCTTCCTCAGTTGGATTTAAAGCCTGGAGACCACTTGGTCCAGAGCTTAAAATGTCAACATTTTGACCCATAATCACTGAAATTGGTCCACTACCTAATTTCTGCTCATCAATATTAATCTGCTGTCTGGACAATAAGCTATTCATTTGATGATCTTCAAAAGCCTCTAAACAACTCGAACTAGACAAAATGTCATCATGTTCAGATGTCTCAGAACCCAAATCTTTCCCAAATTTGGCTGCCATTTTAAAGTCTTTGCCCTCCATAGCCCTTCCTTTTCTATACTTGGTTTCAGACCTAAAGGGTAGAAATGTATATTCTGAGAAGGGAAATGACTCTTGGCTGTGCTCCTCTGTTTCCCCTTTCAATTTCAGTAGGAACTGCTTGGCCTCCGATACATCCCTTCCACTGCCCACCAGATAGACATTGGACTTGTCTTGGCAGATCAATAGCTTTGTGAACCTCTGCGTTAGGTCTTCAAAAGCCTGTTGAAACCACTGTATGGGAATACGTTCTTTTGCCAACTGCTCCTTGCGAAGCTGGGACTCTTTATCTTGAAACAGCCAGCCCAGCTCCCTATATGCAAGCCTTAGACAGTCAATTGCTCGTCCAGGAGCCCCAGTCCTAAGCTGCAGAAAGAGGGTTGTGATATCCCTTGTGGTGACATCTAGTACCTCTATTTCATGCCTGTTAAGAATGCTCTGATATTCAGCTGAGCAGTATCTTTTTAGGTATTGGAAGATGTATGAGTCTATGACAATGGAAAAGTCGTCCATTGAGATTACCTCCTCTAATGCTGCTGCTTCCTGTATGAAATTGTCATATGATTTGTGGGAGGCCTTAGCCTCATCTCTTTCATCTGAGGATGATGACTTCAAAATGTTTCGCTTTTCAGCGCACAGTGCTTCAAGGGCATAATTTTTCTCAAATGCTCTAGAGAAACCGTCCGGCATATTCAGTCCATTAGCGTCCATTACTGGGGTTTCAGTAATCTGCTGTCTTTTAGTTTGGCCTTCAGTAGAGTTGTAAACGTTTTCACCCTGTGTGGCCTCAGCTTTAGGGGAATGGACATCTTTTGAGGTCTGTATTTCTAAGAGCCTCAGCAGACACTTGGTCAAGCTTTTGACTTCTGAGTAGCGACCTTTGAAGGTGCAGAGTTCATCCGGAATGTGAAAGGTACATTTGACGTTGCAAAAATGTTTGAGGATGTTTGATATTGATGTTTTCCCCCCAGGCAATATATTGTAGTCCACTGTTACAGCTGTGTCCACAAAGAGCTGAGAGATTGAATTAAGAAGAGTAAGTCATGAATTTGACAAAAAGAAGACTAAAAGAGAGATAATTTTGTAGCACAAGATATGTCAATATGATGTTTAAAGCTCCCTCTACAAGGTCCATATGCAGAAGTGGCAGGTTATTGTCTTGCTCAGACAGGGTTCTTCCTGAGTTCCCATGCTCCTTTGCTCAACTGCAGATGTGATGATCTTTTTCCACAAGAAACATTACATTTCCCTGTAGTTGCATATTGTTCAGACACGCAGGGAATAAAGTCCCTAGTCACAATCAATGTTTTTTTAAGATGTCTTTCCAGGCATGTATGCTTTATTGGATAGAGACAGCTGAGAAAGGCAGCAGTGTTTTTGCTGACAGAGATTTATTTAAAGAAATGCTGCAGTGGTTTGTGTGCACCAGAGGCCATGTTGTTTAGCTATTTTGACAACATATTTGAATCAAGGTATTTTTATGGAAGCTGCCAGCTTTGTTTTTGGATGGCAGCTTCCTAATGAAGCGGGTGGATTTGCGTCACAGTCACAAGGTTTAGGATTATTTAAGAAATAATGCATGACGGGATAGTATATGACTATTACACCACAGCTATGACGCTTTGCCCTGATACACCACGTAGCCCTGGTTTATTGGCACTATACTGTAGAAATCAAAGCAAATCCCAGAAATGCTATAATATAGTGAGGGGTTGTCATGTATAATAGCTTTCAACCAGACACGGATATATGAATGGGTGACATGGGCAGCAACAGGGTGCCGCCCGCACAATTTCTTTTCGGAATGGTGACATTTGCGTGATCGGTTTTCTATTGCTCATTTGCACGTCACATAAATTAGATCATGTCGTCATGTGGGACTGTGGATCGATGAAAGAAAAATTGTGGCTCTGTGAATGTCTAAGAAAGATGTAAACCAGTTTGTATTGCTCTGCTGAAATTTGATTAAACAAATAGATTTGATATTTTATCAATTTACTAAACTCGTAGGACTTACCTTACTTTCGTATCCGTTTTTCTTATTTTTAAAAAGTAAACAATGTCCGACAAAAATAGCTAGATGACTTTTTGCTAGAGATAACTTCTGAAGAAATGGAAAGTGAAAGCACTGGCTAAAGTCATATTATGATTACGTCACAATTATAGAAATTACCACATACCTTTGTCTTTTTGCAACCCAAAAAAATCTGTAACATAATCGAGTTCCATTTGATTTGTTGAATCCAATGTTCGTTTCTATTTTTGGGGGTTACCATAACGAAGTCTAAGTTACATCTCCCAAAGGTAAAATAATTGACACGATGTACCAACACCTACCACAAGAGGTCGCCATTACATCACGGAAAGCTCATGACAGACTGAATCACATAATGACTAGATTCACCTCCAGTGTTTCATAATGACAACCAAGAACCAAATGTAAAGAATGTAGCCAAAAATATGTGTTTGTTTTCATTTCAAGCAGAACTTTTAATTTTTGCAGATTCTTTGTCTATGAATATGTCTAGGCCGAGTTCTTAAGAAAGAAGTGCATTAATGGAGAACAACACAAGTCAATCGGGGAAGGGCTTTACTGACCTTTAAAAAGAAACATTTTGACAATTGTATAATTTCCTTGATGTCTCAAAATGGCAGCTAGACCAAAACAGGTGACCGCTTAGCTGCTAAAAACTCTTAAGTTGTGGCCTGTTTTGAACAACCTTGAACAGCGTTCATTGGAGTTGTTGGCAGAGTTTGTACACTGGGATTTGTTTCAGCCTTTCAGTGGCTGGGGGCAAATATATGATATCTATGTGTAGGTCACCTGTGTTGATGAAATGTAAACATCCCACTATGTTCCAAATTAAACATCCAATTAACAACTGATACATACTTTGAATTGTACCTTGAGTGGGTAGGCTGTGGTAGTCTTCCCGTGATTTGATAACATTTGTGTATTGTATACTTTCAGACATGAGCGCTTTTTATTGACAGAGACACCTGGGAAAGACAGAGGAGAGTTACCGCTAAAAGAGCCGTGGAAAGGATTCAAACCTACGCGGCAGCAGTCCATGAGCACTGGGGGAAGCGGTCTAGATTGCTGGACACACTGGGACCAAGCTTACACATTTCCTACTGTGGTTTGTTGTTTAACTATAATACCACAAGGCCTGCATATCTCATAAATTGCCCTTGTGTTCGCACACGTGTTATTAACCTCTGCGTTTTGGGGCTACCACATCAAACAATTTGGTTCAAAGGGCATCGGCGAGCCCACAGGTAGTTGGTCATTCTGAAGTGGGTGGCTCATTGAATGTTGTGGAACAGGCCTTTCTGGACAAGTTTCATAATAATCAGCAAGGGATGTCAAATCCAAGCAGTCACGGTTTTGGCTCTGGATGTATTTTTGTGGTGAATTTTTGCTCAGCGCTATATGTTTTACAAAGCGGGGCAGGGTGACAATTACACAAGCATTTCCAAAACTGGCAGGTGCTTCACTTCAATCATAGTAGCAGCCCTTCATGTTATGCTTTAACAGTCTCGGTTATCAGTGCAAATGTGTGATACTGCCATTCAGGACTCTGAACTACAGTATGTTCATGGGTCGACAGTATGTGGCTCTCAAATGGCAGACCTACCAAGGTCAATGTTGAAGAAGCAAGTCATGCTCTGTGTCAGCGGTCATGGGAAGACTGTGGTGTGGAGACCTGTGTTATCTGTACACCTACAGTCCCCTCCAAATGTACTGGAACGGTAAGGCTAATTCTTTGTTTCTTTTGTTCACTGAAGACATTTGGGTTTAAGATCAAAAGATGAGTATGAGACTAGAGTCCAGAATTTCTGTTTTCATTTCCTGGTATTCACATCTAGATGTGTTAAACAACTCAGGACATACCACCCTTTGTTTAAACACACCCATTTTTCAAGTGAGAAAAATTATTGAAACATGTTAATGACAGATGTTTCTTGTTGCCCAGGTATTGCCTTTTAGAATGATTGTTCAAATATTAAAAAGCTCTGCATGACTAGACAAAGTTCTCTAA
>JACXGJ010005659.1:0-38074 GCA_016801105.1 Esox niger | reverse complement strand
CCCATAAATACAGACCAACACACACCCATAAAGACAGACCAACACACGCCCATAAAGACGGACCAACGCACGCCCATAAAGACAGACCAACGCAAGCCCATAAAGACAGACTAACACACGCCCATAAAAATAGACCAACACACGCCCATAAAGACAGACTAACACACACCCATAAAAAAAAACCAACACACGCCCATAAAAACAGACCAACACACAACCATAAAGACAGACTAACACACACCCATAAAAACAGACCAACACACGTCCATAAAAACAGACCAACACACGCCCATACAGACAGACTAACACACAACCATAAAGACAGAATAACAAACGTCCATAAAAATAGACCAACACACACACACAAACAGACAGACTAACACTGACTATGAATCATGATGTGCTGAGAAATGCTTGGATAACAACTGACCAAGCGGGTCCATCGTAATTACATAACATGTTAGGGACTACATTACAGTTTTCTGTTGTGTTTGGTTTCTGTGGGTCCAACAGCACTGTATAAGTGGTGTTTTGAGTCAAACAGCAATATGCGAGTGGTGTTATATAAGTCACACCGCACTGAGTGTTGTTTCTATGTGTCAAACTGCACTACTGTATGAGTGGTGTTACTGTGGGTCAAACGCAGTTGCATGACTGTGGTTTCAATGAGTCAAGCGGCACTGTATGAGTGTTGTTTCTAAGTGAAAGAGGCCTTGAGGCCGCCACTTTCAATCCTCCTGAAACAAAAATAGTCAATTGTTTGAATCCTGGACGTGGCATACAGCAGGTGGCAATATCCATTGGTCGAGCACAGTCCGGGGATGATCGGGTTTGTCTCGTTGGGCTGCTGTGTTTCTTTGTGGTAGGTTGGACACCCGAAAGCTCAGTTGTTCTTTGAATGCCTCATGTGTGGTAGCATTCTTTCCTGTTCATCTGCTACTGCATATTGCATTGTCAACACAGCTTAAAAAACGAGCACAGATAGTTTCACCCGTTTCTTGGGAGTCACAAAACAGGAAGAATCCCCCCCAGCTCAGAGGGCTCCAGTTCTGCTCAGAGCGAACGGGCTGGACAGGGCAGACCTCAATCCCGGTTATAAAGCTGGGGAAGCAGTTGCCCTCAAGAGCGCGTGTACCAGCCCAATTCTTTCCGGTAGAGGTAAAAATTAGAACAGCTTCAACATCTTCAGTTACGCCGTCTGTGGAATTTTTGGGACGAGGAAAGGCCAAGATAGAAAATTGCATTGCATTTGGACAGGACTTTTTTAGTTGAAAAACAATATATTGGGAAAGCACAGTACATTGGAGCGTAGCTCCACCCAGTGTAATAAATCCTTCAACCTCTCCAGTCATAGTCCCTTGTCCTTACTTAACCAGTGCTGGTTGGTTGTTTAACCCAAACCCCATTGCACGGTAGCTGGGACAAATAGCCTGTGTGTTTATGTATCTCTGGAAACCCATCTATATTTGGTCTCCTCCTGTGGTTACGGGATTTCAATATACACACAAATGCACGCACACACACAGACACACGCACACGCACACACACACACACACACACACACACACAGTGTACATACACACTCAATGCATGAGCACTTACATCACCTGATTAATTGCATCCATATTGAATGGGTAATGGTATGCAAACTGCCAGAGACCGGTTGTCATTAAGTTTCTAGTTGTAAAGCAAAGTTCCCAGGAATTTCAACTGAACACACTCCAAAATATCTAGCATGACAGACCGGCAGGAGCTCCAGCAGTCAGAGAATGTCCCGCAAAAACGTCTCAGAATGTCTCTCTGATTCTGGTAGCTATTCATAAACAGGCTCTCTGAATTTGGTTATAGATGGTCTCTCTGATTCTGGTAGCTATTCATTAACAGGCTCTCTGACTTTGGTTATAGATGGTCTCTCTGATTCTGGAAGCTATTCATAAACAGGCTCTCTGACTTTGGTTATAGATGGTCTCTCTGATTCTGGTAGCTATTCATAAACAGGCTCTCTGACTTTGGTTATAGATGGTCTCTCTGATTCTGGTAGCTATTCATAAACAGGCTCTCTGACTTTGGTTATAGATGGTCTCTCTGATTCTGGCAGCTCACCATTGACGTTTAAGCTACTGCCTGCAGTCCTTGGGATGATAGCTATTTGACATTTGTCCTAGATTAACTTGACTTTGTGTCGTTTTTACCATCATTTCTAGTTTATTTACCAAAGCTGTTAACACTTGGGTGTGGCTAATCCACACTTTTAAAAACCATTTCTTCTGGCAAACTTTTTCACAGCCTGCTTGATGCCGTTGAGGTCTCAGAAAGTCATGTAGCAAATTCGATGTAATTAGCGTTACATGGTTTTTAAAAACATATGATTCTTCAAAATTGTTCATGCGGTAGGGCCCTATGACAGATGTTTAATATTAATGTACAATGAATGTACGAGTCACCCTTCTCCGGGCGGTTTATACCGTATATGCGGTTAATACTTGGATACACGCCAAGCTAGATATTAACGATGTAGTGAAACAGGATACTTTAAGAAAAGTTGTTGAATTGAGAACAGATTATTAATGATCTGGAGTGATTGCAAGCTGAAAATACTGATTTGTTTTATTCTTGATTAGTAGAGTATATCATTTCAGGGGGCCACAACTGTGTTGTCTTCATTAGTCTTCTTATCTCAGAAATTCCCCTCTTTTATTGATTATTATTAAGAAATGGTTCATTTGCATGATTTACTTAATGCAGTAATCACTATTCTGTTTGCATTCTGAAGCAAAACTAATATTCAACTTCCTACTTAGCTACAGTGGAATGCAACCAAAATAAATAAAATGATCTGAAAAGATTATATGATATCGATCCTCTAAATACGTTACTATATACATGCTTGATAAATTAGACTACCCTACTTATATTGACAACTCAGCTAACCGTCGTTCCAACTTGACCATGACAGATGCAGGAATAAATTGAACTGTTTAAAGTGATGCAGCATAAATCGCTTTTCTAACAAGACAGAGATAAACAGCGTGCCTGCTGCTCAGTGCTTCCTGCATTGAGCAGACAAGAGACTCAGAGTGGGCCATAAAAGTGTCCAACCAAACCCTTCACACTAAACCATGGTCAACCAAAATACACTGCCCAATTTCCCATCAGGTTTGTTTTCTCTCCCTGACAAATCCTCCTGACCCCTGTGAACTGTTTGATTATTTCAATCGATGCAGCCCCAATAACATAAGGCATGTGTACGCTGCATGTTGAGCTGGTATTAAATGGGAATGTTAACAAGCACGGTTGCTGACTATACATATTCATAAGGGCTACATTTGGAGGATGAGGAATGGTCTTGTCAGCGCAGTTAAATCGTGAACTTGATTACAGCTGAACCTGACGCACATATTGAAAAGGTTGAAGAGATAAATGTATGGAGGGGACACTTCAAACTTCCTTTGAGGTATTAACCAACACTCTTTAAATACGCTTCTCCCCCCCAAAACAATTACATTTATGTTTCCTGTGGATCTACACACTCTGTTTTGCAGTAGAGCGATACGTCATTTCTTCTCAAAACATTGACATTTGTTGCAGACAACATTTTCTGTTATGTCAGGTAAACCATTGGGTCGGGTCCAAACTCCTGTTCAGGAACCGTGCCGTTTAGTTTTTTTGTTGTCATGGAGCACTTCTTGATTGCACAAAGTGGGCAGCATTTCCTGTGTTGCAGAAGCTGCATTTGCTCTGCAACGATTCGGGAAAATTAGGTGCTTCCTTAAATTGTCTGTCCTTAGCGAGGCAATATCATATTTGTGGGAGCCACTTGGGGAATAAAAGACCGTCTTCTTCAACGCCTGTGGCTGGATTGACTTCATCTGTTGAAGTTCAAGTGTCCTAAACATTGCCTGGCCAAAGCTTCTTGTGGCTTTGTCGACTAACTGCTGGCCATAGAAGAGCAAGGTTTTTACAATATCATGAAAAAAACGTACGAGACCAGTATACACACCTCCGGCAGGTTTCCCCTCTGGTGACGGAGATCCCTGCTTTTTCATCTTTTGGATCCAATGATTGATTTATAAACATGAGATTGTAACAGTACAAGGCAGCCTTGAGAAATTGGCTAACCAAACTGCGCCCAGTGAAGGTAATCGCTGACTTTATCTAGCTGCACCAATGTTCTACCTGTGCTTCAAATGACAGTATGGCTAACGGAAATAGAAAGCGTGTGCATGAAACTAACAACCATACAGCTTGATCAACGGCTTGTTCCCCAGACAGTCTTGTCTCCTATGGAGAATAACGTATGATAGTCTTCCTTGTGTGACTTTCAGAATAGCTCAGCTCAACACCAGACATAGCCTGGGGACTGGAAGGACAGTGGCAGGAAACTTAATCCCCACTGCATTGCAATTTCCAGAAACAAATTGTGAACCTGTTTGTGGTAATCCTAAATGTATTAACTGATTGTATCCTGAATGTATTAAATCCATATATATATATATATATATATATATATATATATATATACAGTCAAAAAGAAATGCTTTGAGTGAGGAACAGAAGAGTTAAAATTAAAAGATCACTTCAAATTGAACACTTCTATTCCTCACTCAAAACCTTCCTTTTCAAGTTTTTTGGAAAGGAAAGAAATAGGTGCAGTGGTCTCTTAATTCTTTCCAGAGATTTGTGTGTGTGTGTATGTGTCTATATATATATATATACACATACATACATACATATACATATACATATATATATATATATATATGAATAATTCTGGCTCTGAAACAACCAAGATGCAGTTAAATTGCAGACTTGCAATTGCAAATATTTTCATCCACAGTCCAGGCCTTTACTGCAACTGTCTTCAGTTGTTGTTGTTTCTGCCTTACGTTTTGTCTACAGCATGTGAAATATATGTGCTCAATCGGGTCAAGATCTCATCCATTGCATTTTCTGCTCTGTTGACTTAAAAAACTCCTGGGTTGCTTTTGCATTATATTTAGGGTCAATGTTATCTGTAAAGTTAAGCAACATCCAATCACCTTTGCTGAAATGTGGCTGAATCTGAACAGAAATATATCCCTGTACACTCCAGAATTCATCCAGCTACTTCTGTCTTCTGTCACATCATCAATAAACACTAGTGACCCAGTGCCATTGGAAGCCATGCATGCCCATACCATCACACTGCCTCCAGCATGTTTTACAGTTGATGTGGTGTGCTTTGGATCATAAGCCTTTCCAAGCCTTCTCCATACTGTTTCTCTTCCTATCATTCTGGTACAGGTTTACCTTAGATTCATCTGCTCAAAGAATTCTGTTCCAGAATTGAGCTGTCTTCTTTAGATGTTTTAGGCAAAATCTAAACTTATTTTTCAGAATTACCAAACAGTTGATTGGGCCGCTCATGGTGGTGCTGCTATGTCCCTGATGGAGTTTTTTGTTTTAGCAGCATAAGGATGGTCTCATTTGGATTTCCTCATCAAAACTACAACATTAGTCATCTGTACTTTTTAACTCTGAATACAAACCTTTGGAAAATATCAAAAACTATATATTTTATAGTTTAAAAATGACGTACCCAAGAGAAGCCCAAATGACAAAAGCCATGCAGCTGCGGACACTAGGACAGGTCAGTCGTGTGGAGAATGACTAGCTGCCAGTGGAAACGCAGCTCTAAAAGCATTCCTGTCTGCCACCACAATGTAAGTACGATTTACAATCACACTTCCTTCCACCAAATGCTGAATAAGCTGGAATCCACAGAGACTTCAACAGACAATAGTCCAATGATGAATGTTCCGAAAGCCAGAGATCAACAGGTACTACTTAGCCAAATAGCCCCTGGTGAATACACAATGCACTCCTCTGCGTTAATATGGTCTTCAGCAGGAAATGCTATTTATTTGCTGCTTACTTTAGACGGCTTCTCAGATAGGACAGGTGCGGCAGGCTATGTGGAAGCTAATGGAGTAGCCCTATTGTGCCACTTCCTGTTGGAAAACTCCCTGAAGGCTGAGTGTGGGTGCTCTTATCTGGATGGGCTGGGACAGAGAGAGACAGGAAGTGAGCTCACTCCGACCTATAGGGCCAGATGACATACTTCATGTACACCCACATGCAAACAGGCATTCGCACGGCTTAGTGAAGACCACTGGGAAGCTCAGACCGCACCAGGTCAGGGATAAACATTCCATTTTCTGAACATACAACATTGAGGTCATCTCTGTATGGCATTGGAAGGGATGTGACACCCTCATTTAATAACAATACAGATACGAGAAGGCTACTGTCCGGCATAATATGTTTTCAGTTGTCCGCTTGTATGATAGGATGTTATTTCCAAATATGTTCTGTAAACGACTGTGGCAAGAAAAATGCCTTTTATTCCGAAAGCTGGTGGTTTCTATCCTCCTCTGCCCTGTACAAAAGGTAGCTTTCCTCAGGTTAACAATGCCTGGGTGACTGGCTTACTGTGAATGGGTGTCCTCTGCAGGGATGTGTTGTGCGTTCAGGAGATGCCGGTGTCACAATGGGATGTAATAAAGTGAGGTGACACAATGGCCATGAGGAGAATAAGTCCTTTCAATGAAAGATAAACCGCTCTCAACACTCATGTGAAATAATCTCCTTTCCACACGGAACAGGTGATAAACCTTGGGCTATGATATGACTTTCACTGTCTGTGACAGCTTTCTATCAGGCTGTCAGAGAAATCGGAGGGAAAGGCTGTAATAGAAACTGCACTGTCAACACTGCTGATGTCCCAACTGCCAATTAGATAAGATGTTTTATAAACAACAGGAGACAGTGGTTTTTATATCACCTTTATAATGTCCTGAATACGTGCATTAGGGTTCTCTACATTTAGTTGAAAGTCCAATCTGGGACAGTACTGAAATACAACACATTGGATTCCAAAGTTCTGCGTCACCAAATATTTCTGTTTCTATGTAAAAACGGTATGTTTCGCTTTACACCTGCTACAGCACCTAATCGTCAACTGTACAAAATCTGAAAAATGCATTTTGGGTAGGTGTCGTTGAAAATCCATCTCAGTTAAAATACTGATATCCTATATAAAAGGCATTCTCTCCTCGCTGTGGATTGTCCATAGGTTTTAACATTCCGGGTATCAAATTTGTCTTTGCACAGGAGGGTTGACAGTAAAAGCCCTAACCTCTGCCTCCATCCCGGGAGTGAACGAGGTTTCCATGACAACCCAAATCTGAGTACCGGGCATTTCTATTGGAAGTGACATATTAATAAACTGTACCCTCCCCCCAAAGACCATAATCAGACTTCAATTAGTTTTCCCTCCTTTTTGTATTCATCTCCACCTCTTCCTCCTCCTCTGTCCCTATTCTGGCACCTCTTTCTCGTCTTCCTCCTCCTCTGATTCAGTGTATTTTATAATGCTATGTAATCAATGGGTGAATTCTCAGCGACTGTTTTGATCTGCTTGACGGAGCAGTGCTCGCACAGTTGATGGCCCCTAATGTTCTTATAATGTAAAGTAAAGCCAAAATGTTTATCCATGTCCAGTTGCTGGTCAACTTGATGTACATAAAAATGTATGTAATTATTTGCTGCCTGTACTGATAAGAAATAACTGCCCAAACAACTTGAAGTCTCTAATGATTAGATTTTTTCATCACTATATCCAACACCTGAACACTGAACATCAGTACGATTGTCTGAAGTGATATGGGCAGCTGAAGTTATATTTTAATAGAGACTGTTTGTCGTATATAATTGTAAACGACCAAATATTCCCTGCTGATGGTTCTCAAAGACGTCAAACATCAACCTAATTTTGTCAACAATTTTATGCGAAGAAAAGGTGTTTTTTTCTTAACGACTGGGGACTGACAAATGTTACACAGCATGATACCTTCCACATTTCCAAAGAATAGTTTTAAAAGTCAAAGTGAAAGTTTTCCTCTGATAATGTTAAAAGAAAGTCTCACGCCTGGACATTTTCTCTCTAGATGATTTTAATAAACACCTACAATTATCCTGACGGAACATTGCCCTCCTTTATTTAAATAACACGTACAAAGGATAATGGAGAAATGTAAAAATGTTTGTTAGGTGACAGATAGCTAACAACGTCATACATTTTTTTTATCCTCCAAATTCCACATAGCGCTGCACTTCTAATAGAAATTTCAAGTATACTATCTTGGGAGTTTGCACTGAAATGGGAGAACTGTTGAACTGCCTGGGGTCAACATATTTCGTTTTGGTATTTTCAGTGCGCGCGCAGCATTCAGTATATCAAAGCACATTGTTAGGAAGGACACGTTCTACCAGGGTTCCACTGAATGGCTGTGAAACCATGGAGACGGTCAGCCTGGTGTGTGACGGATTGTGACATTGTGTCGAAACAATACCTGACAAACACGGGCCAATGGCATAAAAGCAGGAAGTGGGCATAAGAGGCAAAGGTAAACAGGGGGTGGGTTTCCTCCTTTCCGGCCCTGCCACGGCTGTATTGTTCAGGGCAACGGGAGCCACAGCACCGGCCTGGGAAGAGGGGCAAACACCATCCAGCGCTGCTTCGCTGTTTTGGGCGTGATAGTGTGGCAAGTGACAGAAAGTGAGGCACGGTCCGCTTAGCTATAGTCATCTGAATACACCACAGGCAATGTACAGGTTAACCGACATGGTCCAAATGATATTCTTTATCATTTTTCTTTGACAGATTTCATTGACAGAATAAAGTAGTTTGAGTAAAAATTCATTAAGGAACAAAACATAACAGTCCAAAAACAAGTGTAAATAAAACCTTGTTTTGCCCATCCACTCACAGGATGTATTGTATATTTAACCAATGGGCTGAACTCTAACTATGAATGACATTAGATTAGATTAGATTCCACTTTATTTTCACTGAACCAGTACAACTACAGTACAACGAAATGCAGTATCAAAGGAGAAGTGAAAATAGAGGGCATAAAAATATACTAATATTAAGAATATTGTAGGTACAAGTGGTTATTCTCAATGTCATTCTGAATATACAATTGAGGCCAATCTAAGGAGCATGGTAGCATGTGCAACCAGGATGCAGCAGTGAGGTTCTTGAGGCAGACGCGTACAGTATGCAACAACACAAAATGCAAGTACAGTATGCAACAAAACAAAATGCAAGTACAGTATCCAACAACACAAAATGCAAGTACAGTATGCAACAACACAAAATGCAAGTACAGTGGCAGTTCTCAATGTGCAATGAGGCCCAGTCGGCCTGTGCAAATGACATACAAGAACAGCAGCAATGTGCCTGTAGACAACTGACAACTTAACACAACATAGCACCTATTTTAAAGAAGTGTCTCAGAACGTTAACCCATGGGACACTGACGATGCTCAAGACAAGGCACTTGAAACCGTCCCACCTCAGTCATGTTCAGCTGTCTGTCGTCCTCCGCGGGTACAACCCAGAGAGAGACTAGCGATGCACAGGTTCTCCACATTTTTATCTTTCCCCTCCTGATGTCTGTCCTCTGCAGCTAACAGTAGCAGGAGAGCTACAGTGTACCTGGTCTAGTTCTGAAATTCCCTTCTGTCACCTGTCGGGTCCCCCAGCTCCATCTCTCGTGGACTCTGGGTCATTTAACAGGACAAGAGGGGGAAGCCTGGACAGGAGGAATTCACCTAGCCAAGTCGTCTTCATCTGACTGATGTCCAGGAGGTTAGGCGGCTGGAGATTAAGGGCAGGGGAAGAGTGTCAGGGCATGAGTGACAGGAGGAATGCCTCATTAGGTGTTTGTTCAGATGGAAAGAGACAGCGTGTTGAGGATGCATACAACCTTGAAAGGTGGTTTTAAAAGGGTTCTGTTTGGAGGGTCGAGATTCTACCGAGACAATTTATGGAGACAAGATCTCTTTGTTAGGGTGAGAAGAGAGGTGACACACCTCTCATCTCACCTGTTTCCCCATATCTCTACTACATACTGCATTAATACTCTTTCTGAATAGTGTAAAGAAATAGTGAGACTTTGATCAGATAACATTTTGATCGTTTTTTACAAATCACTTGACAATGATGAACGTCAGACAGTTTTGTCCATGGATCAAATGTATTTCAATTTCCCTGCTTTCCAGCCTGTGAATTTGCAAATATCTCCGGAAGCGTTCAGGTATCTACAGTATGATAACTTTCAGGTATCTATGGTAACCCTTTGCTGCATGTACAGTTATGATCACTCAATAACGGTATCTGTGGACAGCTATGGTATGGTATGCCCTGCAGGCATTTTACACATAACAAATTTTGACACAGTTGGGGCCCCAAGTTAAACCAACAGGACAAGAAAAACAACACCCAAAGAACAGCGATACTTTATACCATGTCAGTAAAAGAAAACAAACGTATTCATCCGTTTTTTTCTCCATTTATTTCTGAGCAAGGAGAGGTAGAAATGTAATTCCTTTTAAGGTGACACTTCACAATAGCGGCTATGCATGCCTGTATTTAATGAACATCCTATTCAGCATCCTATTCAATAAGTCATTCAAAAGACGTCTGAATGTGGAGCGACTTAAAGAATTAAGTAGGCTTAAGTGCCTGGCTCAGGTGAACTTTGACCTGTGTCTATGGATCAGTTTGAGTATTCAAACCATAAACATTTCCAATCACGGCCTGATGCTCTGACCATGTGTAGATATAAAGGTAGCACCACTCTTGGATCCGTTTTTCTTCATTCAGTCTTACCTTAATAAAATCAAAACATTTACAAAAAAAAAAAATATATATATATATATAATGTATAAATATATACATGTGTGTTCACCTTTGGTAACACCGTCCCCACCTCGCTTCTTGCTCGGCGACGCCGTGTTGGTGCATATTTTTGTGGGGTTCGCAGCCAACCGGCCCTTTCTTTAGTCGTTATTCGAATTAATGATAAGGAAGAATATATAATGAAGACCTTTGAATAAGCTCAGCTCAATAAAACTGGAATTTGCTGACGAAGAAAGGCTAACATTTTTTTGTTAAACAAAATTATATTACACGCCACAAGAAGAATCAAACCCGTGACCGTGTGAACAGGAATAGTACAGTTGTCCCACAGTAGATGCCTTGATTTGGTGTTTGGTCTTTGGTGTTTGGTCTTTGGTGCACTGTTGGCAATTGTGTCCTGACTGGAAAATAACTTGGTCAAATGAATCTTCAGACGTCATTGATCACATATGTCCCTTTGAAGCTGTAGGGTTGTGTCACCGTCTTCATACACTCCCACACCTCCTCGTCCTGTGTCATGTGTTATACCGGTATTCTTGGCCTCCGTAATGTGTGTTGGTGTGCTGTGTTATTTCTCTTTCCTACCTCAGTTTTGTTCTGATTGTGAAGCCTCGTTTATAAAACAATACAAGTCTAGCCAATAGTCCAGCCAACTCCTGTTCTGGCGTTTCAAAACAGTGAGGGCTTCATTTACAAATGTACACACATTCATACACACAACTTCTCCATTGTTCTCTAACTTAATACCCTTTCCAAGAACCTAGCTACTGCAAGCAACTTAATAATTATGTTGTCTACTTCTCAAATTAGCTAATCATTTGTATGCCTCTCAACACTCAAAAATTATTCTCTTGTATAACTCTCAAAAGAGTGTTCTATGACTGCTATCAAATAACTATCTCTATAACATGACTCTCTGGACTAACTTGCTCTTTCAAATACTTCTAATCTAATTTCCATTTGCATGCATGTCTCAAACTCTTAATGACAACCCTCGAAGTGAAGTTTCATTAACCTTTTATACGTGAGGTTTCAAAACAGCCATTCCGAAAATGCATCAGGTTAGAACTGGAAGGTGATTTTGTGACGTCTAACGCTTCGAACATCTTTGGTCACGTGGTGTTATAGTTTGAAACAAGCTCCTGGTCTACTGCATCGATACAGTAGAGCTCGAACAACTGAACGGTGCTTCGGAGTTTACGGATTCATTTGTCCAAATCCCTACTGTAAAATGAGTGCTTTACCTTGTATCCTGCTATGAGGGTCAAGGAAACTCTTCACCGTTATCTGTTGTCCTCTCTCCTCATCTCCTTACAACGTGCCACTTTGTATTGGTTGTCAGCATGACTAAGAAGGTGTCCTTAGTGTCAGCAATGACCAGGAGGACATTTGGATTAACTGCCCTGCTCAGGGACGAAACGACAGACTGTTCACCTTGTTGGCCGGGGAATTCCTTTAGAGTTTCAGACGGTCTAACCACGACGCTACCATGCAGCACCGTCGGCATCAGGTTAATGTCTGGACATACCAGGTTGTGTAACAAAAAAGACCACTGAGGACTCAGTCTTTAAAGGAGATCCGTGTGATACGGGATAAAAATACAGTGCTCATAAAAAAAAAAAACAAGGGAACACTTCTGTTCAATCTCTATATGCTACCTCTGGGCCATATTCTACAGAACAACAACATTAACTACCACAGCTATGCCAATGATACATAAATATATATGGCTCTCGAACTGTATGACAACAGCTTAATAGACTCTCTGTATCACTGTATAGAGCACATGAGATTATTGTGTTTGGCAACAAAAATAAAAGTACAAGTATTCATAAAAAGCTGGATTCTCGGGCCCCTAAAACCAAGGATCAAGTCCGAAATCTTGGTGTTCTTATAGACTCAGACCTCACATTTAACAGTCATATCAAATCGGTCACCAAAACCGCATTCAATCATCAGAAAAATATATCCAGAATCAAAAGCCTGGTGTCGCAAAAAGACCAAGAGAAGCTCATCCATGCCTTTATCTCTAGTAAGGTTGACTACTGTAATGGCCTCTTAACCGGACACCCCAAAAAGACTGTAAAACAGCTGCAGCTCATTCGGAATGCAGCTGCTAGAATGTTAACCAGGACCAAGAGGACAGAACACAGCACTCCGGTTCTTAAACCTTTGCATTGGCTTCCGGTCAGTTGCAGAATAGACTTTAAAGTGGTGCTTCTAGTTTATAAATATCTGAATGGTTTAGGACCCGAACACATTTCTGATATGTTTGAAGAATATAAACCGAGCGGGGCTCTTAGATCCATGAACTCAGGTCATCTAGTAAAGCCCAGAGTCCAAACTAAACATGGAGAAGCTGCGTTTAGCAGATATGTTGTACACAACTGGAATAAACTACCAGAAGATCTTAGACGTTCACCAAACATGTCCGTTTTTAAATCCAGGCAAATACACTTATTTTTTCACGTGCCTATGACTGAGCTCTTAAACTTTACCCCACTCTGAGCCTCATAGCTTCCTATGTTTTTATAACAGCACTGTTTAGTTTTACAGCTTTTAGAACTTCCTATGTTTTTATATTCTATTTATATTTTCTTATTCTGTTTTCTTATTATGTTGTATTTTATATTTCTCTTCTTGATTTTTTTTGTCATTAAATCTATATCATGCTATTTTTTACCAATTGTAATGCAAGTTCTGTTGCTATCAGAGGAATAACCTCTGTGTAAATGTAATAATCTGCTCATGATGGATCTGACTGTTTTGATTCTATTGCACCATTTCTCTTTTCACTGTAAAGCACATTGAATTGCTTCTATGTATGAATTGTGCTATATAAATAAACTTGCTTGCTTACTTAAATCACACATTGGCTCTGGATGAACGGAACAAATGAAATATCCAAATGTTTACTTTGGATTGTGTGCTTTATTGAGAACAAAATGATGTAACAATGGTCAATGGAAGCCCAAATCACCAACCGACAGAGGGCTGATGTCAAACTCACTCAGAAAGTCAAAGTAAACAATTGAAATCACAGAATGTTCCAACTTGCGTGAATTTCATCACAACAACTCATAATGTGACTCAGTAGTGTGTATGGCACCCATGTGCCTGTATGCACTCCAGACAATGTCTGAGCTCCTGATGAGATGGTGGATGGTGTCCTGGGAGATCTCCTCCCAGACCTGGATCAGGGCATCAGTGATCTCCTGGACAGTCTGTGGTGCTAATTGCAGACAGCGAAAGCACCGATACATAACGTTCCAGAGATTCCGTATTGGATTCAGGTCTGGGGAATGTGAGGGCCACTCAATGGGATCAATGCCAGGATCTGCCTATACACTCTGGTCATATGAGGCCGGGCATTTTCCTGTACCAGGAGGAACCCAGGGCCCATTGTACCAGTGTGAGGTCAGATTCTGGGTCTGAGGGTTCCATCCCGGTACCTTAAAGTAGTTAGGGTACCTTTGGCTTGTTGCTAGCACAAGGAGGTCTCTGTGACCCCCTAAGCATAAGCCTCCCCAGACCATCACTGACCCACCGCCAAACCAGTCATGCTGGATGATGTTACAGGCAGCTAGATAGTGCTCCTTATGTTCCGCCACATACAAAGGAGCAGACATCGGTCCTGCTGTTGGGTTAATGCTCTTCTACGGCCATGTCCAGCTCTCCTTGTGTAACGGCCCGTATCCAGGTATCGTTGTGCTCTTGTACTGGGAGACCCAGCAAACCTTCTTGTGACGGTACGAATGGATGTGACATCCTGGAGGAGCTGGACTACTAGTGCAACCTGAATGGGCTGCAGGTACCGCCTCATGCTACCAGCAGTGACACGGACACTAGCCAAAACGCAAAACTAGAGTCTGTCAGAATCAGTTAAGAAGGATAAGGAGAGAGCAATTGTTTGTGGCCACCACCTGAAAAACGTTTCCCTTTTTGGGGGTTGTATTGCTGTTGCCTCTCCACACCAAAACGGGTGACATTGTTTCACAATGGCTTTATGCTTCCTTACTGGGCCAATTGATATCCCTGAAGTTTAATTGGCTTGGTGTTATACTGTGATGATTACATGTTCCCTTAATGTTTTGAGCAGTGTGTTGCAAAACAATGTTGGAACAAATGTTTTAAAGTTGAGTTTGGTGGACTTGGCATTTAAACCTAGCCATAGGAGGCTTTAGAGAAACTGAACCAGGTCTGTCTTCCCACATTCTCACCGAGGTCCAGGAGCGGTCAAATGCCACAGCTATCCCTCAGTCTCTGTTCACCTCCACAGTATCCTTTACCATAAGAAACCATATGGGACGTGATGTTAAATGGTTCTTCACTCTGAAAGTTGTCCGTTGCCAAGGTAACTTCTCCTAATTTTAGCCACCACTATCTGCAACTTACAATGGCTAAAGTTAGCAGGAGGTAGTAAGGACTGTTTAACGGATTATTGATTTGGGACTGCCATTTGTCTTGGCACCTAAACGTCTCTCTAAAATCAAGTAGAAAAAAAATCATATAATTCAGTCAGGTGCTGAAGACACTTGACATAGAGTGCAAACCCAGCACCTTTCCTAGCAAGATGAATAAATCCGTTTTCACAGTGCTCACAGAGGGCCCGTGTTATGTTTAATAGCATCACTCTGAACTTGCAGTGGCAGCTCTGTGTGTAGCAGGTAGTCCTGGGTACAGAAGCCCCGACTAAGGTTACATTTTAGTGGAGATCAAAGGGAACATGCTGTTGTGGCCTAAAGGTGACATGTGCCCCTCCTGAGGACGTATGGAGAAGCATCCACACAGATGTTTTAAATCCTCCTGCCCACACAAGCACCAGTACCCTGCAGAGATACACACACTCAGAAGGAGAGAGAGGTAGAGTGTGGAGAAACTAGAAGAGAGAGAGAACGTAGAAGAGAGTAAGAGACAAGGAGAGACTGAAAGAATTATTATGACATATTTCAACAAGTCACTCTGTCCTGAGAGGTTATTTAAATGACTGACCAGCATAGACCAAAATTTCGCACCCTTTTTTGACTCCCATGGGGTTACCATAGATTCCTGAAACGTTTGAAAAAAGCCTGTGACAACACATTGACAAATGTATTGTCTTTCATGGAGATACTGAGAAGCACTGAAACTAATACTTGAAAGATATTGAACGGTTGTATGCTTGCCTTAATGGTTGTGTTTTGTGTGCAAACGTGTGTGGCAGTGTCAGTGTCAATCAGTATGTTTCTGTAGCTAATTCTGTGCCCATCAGTTCACTGTGACTCATTCCTACTCCACACAAGTTGGTTTCCATCAGAGATGTGTTCAGTTTTGCCGAATCCCAGGAGACCGGAGTCTGTTTTTACCCCAGACAGGACCATCAAGGTTAGCGACACATTGCGGTTGCTATGACGAGGGTACATTTTCCTGCCCTCTTGAGATTCCGCAGTGATTATGTTCTGGTAAACTAGCTGCAACACCACTCATAACACTCATCTGCCTCTCTCCCTCCATCTCCTCCTTGCTTCCAGTTCTTATTTTCTTCCATATTTCCACTCCATCTTCTCTCCCCCATCCATCACCTCCTCCACCTCCTCCTTCTCCCCTGGCCTCCTCTTTCTGTCCTTCATGACACCATGTATCTAAGGCGTGTGTATTTTACAACCGTTGTTTAAACTGAACATCAAATAGGATTTCATCAGTGTTATTTATAAATAGACACCGTCTAATTTGTAGGTTCGCATGGTGACATCACCATATGGTTAATTGGTTATTGGATGATGGGGGCTCTGGTTTATCCAGATGAAACACACACACACACACATCTGGAGGTGCTTAGGAACAAGCCGTATGTTTTGCTCTTAGAGGTGTGAGGATTTTGCTAGATAAGGCACTCCTCCCTCACAATGTGTGAACAAAACATCACATTGTCTAAAGCCTGGTAGTGGTACTGAATGTAGAGGATGCAGTCGGTCAGTCAGAAAGAACAGTATGAACTGTCTCGGATGTCAAAAAGAAGATGGTCTGTCTCTCAAGACTACAAATCACAGGGTCAACGTAGACATGGTTGACCTGTGACTCAGCGGTATGAGTCAGTTGCATGACACCGGTGACACATGGGTAATGTAGTTTAAAGCTTTCATTGGCAATGGGCTTGGTTAACCTTGGAATGGGTGACAATGACTAAGACTTGGGCCGGTGCTTCCTGGAGCATCGTAACGGCCCCTGATTCTTCTATTTATTTCAGGAACAGTTTTTTGAGGAACCTCTTTTCTTTTTCCGAATCACTGTACGGGCATCTCTATAAACAAGAAACCCTGCATTTCAGGAAGTCAGGATCAGCAATGAATAAACACTCTGCATATGGGTGTGTGTCTGAGTGAGTGGGCTACTGTTCCAGGAGAGGGAGTTAGGCTCGCCTCGATACAAAAATCTTAGAAAACAGCTTAGAAATCTTAGAGAACAGCTTAATTAGCTTGTAGTGAGGCTAGTTATCTTGCTGGTTAACTGCATACACAAACATGGCCATGCTTCCATACCTATTGTATCCCAAGACACTGCTGACAGTTTTTGTTCTGATGCAGTATTGTCCTTGGAGGGATAGTTAATGAGGCCTTTTCTCTACGCTTTCTCACAGTAAGATTCAATGCGAATACCATTTTTATGTTTCCAGAATGTACACAGTCAGGGGTCTATTTGTGAGCCAATGTTATGCAGCCTCAGCTATATGTCTAGAAGTCTAAAACACTGTTCCTATATACGTTCTCTCAGTGTGCTAACACTTGTTAGAAATTACCTGCATTTTAGGCGGCAGCTTCCTTCCAACTGCACTCAGAGACCTACAAATCATATGGTCAAGTAAATTTGCCTCGGGGAGATGTCAATAAAGGGCCTCACTGCCAAAATCTCAAGCTTCCCTTTAAGCCAATTCATAGACTAAGAGCTTGCCAGACTGCTGTTGGTCTGGATTTGTCGACTGTTCCTGTTCTACTTTATTTTATTATCGCAAAACAGAAGAAGAACATGTCGGTGATTGATACCCAGAGTGTGTGAAGTTGAGGCCAGCGCTGTGCGATCTCAGCAGTGTGTATTCACCACATTGATTCAGTGTGCTCCCTCTACAGGCCTGAGAGACACGCAGGGCCAGGAGCTGATCGGCCACATCGATATCCTTCAGCATCAACATAGAAAAAAAAAACAGAAATGACCGCCATCACAAACCGACCCAAGAGAAGCATCAATTCTCACGTCGACCCATTCACGTGTAAAATGTCCTACGGGCTTTCGAGGGACATTATAAAACCACAACAACAACAACAACTTTGTTGAAGAGATCTCATGAATATCTTCTCGTATTTCCATAAACACGCCGTTCCGATGCTAGATTACAGTGCTTTACCATCAAATGTACACGCTGGCTACGTACCCAAGGCTTCAATCATGTCCCACGGCTACTATCCTTACATGGCCTGTCTACGATAATGAGATCCCAGCAGGGCCACACTGACCGGAGTTTCCTCTGTCGCTGTTTTCTCTCCGCTGTCCTATTGGTCCTCGGTGTCCCAAAGCCCCATGCCACAGCCAATGGAAGCAGCCACACGAGGCCATGAACTCAACCACCCCGTTTCGTCCCGCAGGGCGGAGGCCAGCCAATAAACAGAAGGTTTGCTTTAGCATTGACAATGTTTATATTGCTATAAAGAAATCCATAGCATGAAATAAGTCCAACATCAAACTGTGTTGAAACACAAATAGGTAATTTATAGAACAAAGAAATCATATATATATATATATATATATATATATATATATATATATATATATATATCCAGTCAGAAATAACATTTCTTGGAAACACAGCTCACACTACAAAGCGGAGCATTATGAATTGGGTAAAATGCTAGGTTGTGGTGAACTTTTTCCATCTATTGCTATTCAAGGGCAGAAATGATGCTTGGTAAAAAAATGAAAACACACAGCTCTTCTCTGTTCAAAGACCTCTTACTCATATAGCTTTAATGGCACAGCTGAAGACGCGTTGGAGGGGATCAGCCAAGTGTTTCGATTGGCAGACAGACCGCCTGAGTAAGGACATGAAAAAGGTAAACACATGACACTATAGAGCAGTCACAGTTATAGAGCATACATCGGTCACAGACGTACAAATATAGAACATTTGTTAACTGCTTTAAATGTTCTTTTACTATTCATTGTGTCACTTGGAACCCTCAGAGCGGACTATGATCCTTGGTAGAACTCTTTGTTTAAAGTCTGTATAATGAGATGCTGGACGGCCCTGTGTGGAACCCTCAGAGCGGACTATGATCCTTGGTAGAACCCTTTGTTTAAAGTCTGTATAATGAGATGCTGGACGGCCCTGTGTGGAACCCTCAGAGCGGACTATGATCCTTGGTAGAACCCTTTGTTTAAAGTCTGTATAATGAGATGCTGGACGGCCCTGTGTGGAACCCTCAGAGCGGACTATGATCCTTGGTAGAACCCTTTGTTTAAAGTCTGTATAATGAGATGCTGGATGGCCCTGTGTGGAACCCTCAGAGCGGACTATGATCCTTGGTAGAACCCTTTGTTTAAAGTCTGTATAATGAGATGCTGGACGGCCCTGTGTGAAAGCCTTCGTAACACATCTCAACAAAACGATCTCACCTTGATACCAACCCACATGCATAATGGTCAAGTTAGTGAACGGCAAAGAAAATCTTAGAAACATGGCACTGGGTTTCAGGAAGTCTGTTGTGGGTTGGAGCAGTTTGTAGTGAGTCATACTGTCCAGTCCTAATTCAGTTAGATGGCCAGCATGGCTTGACCAGGGGAGTAGGTATATTTACACAGACTAACTCATGGCTTGACCAGGGGAGTAGATATATTTACACAGACTAACTCATGGCTTGACCAGGGGAGAAGGTATATTTACAGAGACTAACTCATTGATTGATTGTGTGTGTACAATCTCAGACATCTCCCTCTGTGACTTCAATAACAAATAATGAGGATCAACGGCCAACACTGGGTGAAAGTCATGGTGTTACCCGGGACAGAGGTTATGAAGATCACCACTTTCCATATCCCAATTGGTTTGTGCCAAATCTGTATGTTTAAAATCCGTTACTGTTTCATTGATGCACATGGGGAGTGAAGTCTGGCTCATGTTGTCCAATCCAACAGACAAGCTACTGTAGCTCAAATTGCAGAAAAAGTGCATTCTGGCACTGATAAAAAGGTGTCAGAACACACAGTGTATCGCAGTTTGTTGCGTATGGGGCTGCGTAGCCACAGACCAGTCAGGGTGCCCATGCTGACCCCTGTCCACTGCTGAAAGTGCCTGCAGTGGGCACATGAGCATCAGAACTGGACCACTGAGTAATGGAAGAAGGTGGCCTGGTCTGATTAATCATGTAACCCTAACACAATATTAGGCAGGTTGTCATAATGTTATGGCTGATCGGCGTACATAGTGAGCATTTTCTTTTTTTGTGTTTTTGCCACTAATCAAAAACTGTGGCCTGGAGCAATAGAGTACTACCCAGATTTTTTTTTTTTTGCAAGTGTGTATGTTTAGATTTTTAGACTGATTCAATGTACTTTGAAAGTACTATGCATAAGAGTACTATATTTAAATTCTTACCCCAAATTGCTCTGTGTCTAGTTCCTGTTCATGACCTCGTGGCACCAACTCCTTAGCAGAATCATCTCCGTGCGTTTCGCCGAGCGGTTTTACATTGATGGATCAAAGCACTACCTATCCCAACCACAAGGAGTCGCTATGGGGCAAAGTGCCCAAGGCAACTTTCACTCGCCCACTTCCGGGCAGGGCTCAGCCAAACTGCTTCAACCCTGTTGGAGCTGGTGCATCTGCGGTTATGTCACGATGACGCAGGTTATACTGCGAGGCTGCAACTTCAAGTACCACACAACTTGGATGCCTGGGTGATAACTTTTCATTCCTTGGCCTTAAGGGAATTTTGAAACAGACATTGAAAAAGTACTGTAAAACTAGCAATAACCAGAAAGAGGTGACTGAACAGCATTCCTTCTGGCAACGAGAAGGACCCGACTGCGTCACACACGGCTGAATAATTTGTTGATATCCATCCTGTTAAAGAATTCACGCAAATACTCAACGCCACATAAAGTAACTCCGCTGCTACTGAAACAGAGGGAGGGACGAGGTGAGTTCAGGAAGAAATCCCAGCCAGCCTGAGAAATCAGCCTCCCTCCTGCTGCCTGTGACTTACAGCCCTTCTGCACCTCAGCATTTAGTTAATATATGTCCCAGACTCCACAACCCCTGGGTGAAGCCAGGAGAATGGAGTTGCACCGACATACATAAAAAGTTCTGTCATGTGTCCTGATCCATCAGCTATATGATTACCTAGAGCTTAGGAGAGAGACAAAAAGAGAATAACCTGTTTTTCTGAAAGGCCAATGGGTCTCCTTGGAGATGCAATCATATTATACTGTATATTTTAAAGACGGATATTAGAAGAGGGAGCTATTATGTTGTATAAATCACATTCATAAACCCCTAATTAATGGAGTCCCACTGGAATGCCAAAGTTCTGTAAACACAACAACCCACTGACCAATCAGAGAACAGGAGACAAGATGGGTCACTGTGTTCAGTCGTACAATTATCAGACGCAGAACAAGCTGTTCCACTTGAGAATGACATACAGACGGACGATCCTACAGATAAACAGACCGACAGACAAACAGTCCTACAGATAAACGGACACCTCCTACCGACAGACACACGTTTCCAGCGGACAGGATGACATGTCCTGCAGAGAGACGGGCACACATCCTACAGACAGGCTGGAGAAAGATGTGAGGCAAAGAGGGAACCGCTGAGTGTGGGTTTGTACATACGTACACGAGGCACACACGAATAATTCATAGATCGACACCATTGATTCCTCCGCCAGGCTAATCACATTGGGAATCTCTTTGCAAAATACATATAGAACTTCAGCTCATGGAGCAGTCGGACTGTACGGATACCCAGGGAAGACGACGGCGCCTACAGAGCCTGCAACACACGCAGGGACACTGAGTCGGGGTGCAGCCGGAGGGGAGGGGACTGGGACCGCGAGGGAGACCAGACGGTAATGAACATCTTTGCTCCAGATGAACTATTATCAAGTGTTTATGGTGTCAGCCCAGGACTGCGCAAAACGGACAGCTTGTGACAAATCACGCATAGCCACAACCCCTCCTCACCCTCGACCGCCGAGCTGAGACGGAACCATTACAGGGAAACAAAGCTGTTAACCCCTTCAGAACTCGCACGCAGAAGCGGCCACACCCAGGCTTGGGGGTATTTCGCGCTCGGCTATGGCCCACCCGGTGCCTGACTCCGGACAAGTCACACCTGCTTCCACTCAGACGAAGACCCTTTGAAGTGAACATGTGGTGGTCTCCTCTCATTCTCCGTAGCCCGAAGGCTGATCTCCCCTCATTTCTCCTCAGCCATATGCAGACTATCTGTGCTATGAAAACAAAGGGATAATCTAAATGCATGTGAACGCCCCTAATGGAGCAGCTGATTGGCCCAGATGAACTGATGGATCAAGAATGGCTGAAGTTTGGTGAGGCACCATCCGTCTTAGGGATTACAGGCCTGTAGGGGTTGTCCAGGTTACTGCGGGAAAGATAGTTCTGATTTATGTATCGGCATTACTGTCCTGGCTCCGGAATCACCGGAATTGGCCGTGTCTCTGCTTTTGACAAATCACATTCAAAATGAAGGAATTCCACACTGAAGTTTTTTTTTTAGTTCTCTATAATCAGTAAGGTTTATTTCCACTTGTGAGCAATTACACAATTCAGTATGGGTATAGGCTTCTTTCAAAATTCAGCATTTTTTGAGTGCCAATACTCCCACAAATTGGGTTATTTAAATACCTAGGAGTATAGTGAATCTTACAGCAAGTGGAGAAGGATTACATCGGATTGCATTGCAATCTTTGAGAACATTGTCGAATTGCTTACTGTGGCCAATTCAGCCGTGCTACTTCATAAAGTGCAGTTCCAGTTGAAATACGCAAAAAAAACTAAGTACTGAGCAGAACGTAGTACAGCTAATGAGTTTGAGAAGCGATCAGCAGAAATCTGTTATGTGCAGGAATGACAGGTATGGCAAAAAAAACACCATCGCTGACGACAAGCTGTTCCTCCCAGATGTTGTTGACAGGTGACAGTACCGTGCACCGCCAGGCGTGTCCGGGAGAGAGAGGTATCTCCCGGCCCACGTCTTACGCCGCTCTGTGTCCCTCAGCATGGCAGCTAAGCTGCCTTAGAAAACAGGGAAGTAAATGAAATCCAGTCTAAACAAAGTATTGCTTGTTTTGTTTTTAGATAAATAGTTATTTTAGCCTTGAGATGTCACTTCGAACAAAGAAAAAGATGCGTGTATGTAACGATGACCCGCTTCCACACAGCTGGACCCCAACACAGAGGGACGTTGGCTTCCATCCGGAGTCAGTCTAATCAAGCCAAGGATCATTTCAGATGGTCCAAATGAGTCCCCCTCACAGAGACGAGGATGAGAGAAACATTGTTGGAGATGGGAAGCCAGATGCTGCTGGAAATGAGGTGGGAAAGGAGGTGAAGGGGACATGTGATCGAAGTCAAATCACCAACGTGCCAGAAAATGCCATCTATTCACGGGTCTTCCTTTTCATCCTCGTCAGTGGACCCTGTTGCATTGTGGGAAACTGCGGCTTCACAAGTGGACAGCTGTGCGGACTTGCAAGAGTCTGAATGCAGGGGTGCAGGTCGCGCCAAAGCCGACTGCCTTCGCCATCCGTTACCATTAAAGCAGACTTCCAAATGTCTCACGCAGGCTTTTTAGGGATTCCCCCAAGTAAATTTCACGAGAGAGGTTGAGTTGTCATGTTAACTCAGAGAATTGGAATTGAGTCCCAGTGTCTCTCCTCTCTCCCGGGGAAAAAAAGAGACTCCCTGAGTAAAAGATGACAGATCAGGAAACGTCGGTCGGTCTGTCTGCCGGTCGGTGGGGAAGTGTCTGCAGCTGTTGCAGCCGGGAGCCTCGACGGATCTGTAATGGGAAAACTGTGATTTACATCTGGCCTGATGGGAATTGTGATGAGATTCCTGTCCAGCCCAGACTCTGGCTGTCTGATGGACTGCAGATGATGTCGATGTGCATGCCGTGGAAGAGGATACTCACGGACTCCAACAAATTGCCGTCTTTAATTTTATTGGAGTTTGACCTTGAAACCCTGAAAGGATCTTTTTATATTAGGGGAGCACATATATTATGAGAAAATGTGTTTTCAATAAAGTGCATGTTTTAGCCACACAAGATAGTTTATTACTGTTATTTGAAGTGAGCAATTGAGACAAGGGATCCACTTTCTAAAGGATTTTTGGGGGCATTTAGAGCACACTAATAATTCTTTACAATATCTGCTTTGCCCCCATGTAATATAATCTAAGATGAACTGGCAGCCAAAGAATAATCACTTCAGAATGTTTAACCATTCTGAATGTTTCCCATTATGAGAAGTGACATACAGCAAAGAGCGCCTTGGCCCGACGCAGACTGCAGGTTTGATCTCTTCATTGATCAATGGTCGTACAGAAAATAAATCCAGATACAAAAGAAATAGATTGAAAACGACTGGAGAATTATGTATTGTCTGTAACGTGATATCCGTAATCCATATAAGCTTCTCAGTTGGTCTCTTTCAGCTCTAAGTCACTGAGGAAACCAATCAATAGGGTTTGGATAAGAAAACATTTCTGCCTGCTGGCATCTCAGTTGGAGCAGAGACTGTAGGGCTGCTCCTGATTGAGCAGTGCAACTCAACAGTCACTTGACGAAACCCACGTGCAGAAACCAACCAAGATCAACAAAGATCCATTGTTAACCTCTCCTTATATTATCGATGCTAAAGTGTCTTATTGAAAACGATTAAGTGGAAAAGGTATATATATACACATTGTGTTAAATGCACACTTGAGAATCATTTGAAATGTGCTCCCATGCCAGCCATCATCACAAAGCTCCTGACGGTGACTGACTTGAAGAGCGGATGCTTCTCAGCACACGTCATATCATGTGCCGTTTGTAGGTTTTCCCCTCAGTTTCTCTTTACGCCAGTGCTTACCTCTCAGATATCATGTTTGTGTTTTAATGCTTTAGAGCCAGTTACAGAGAACGAGGGACGGAGGGGTGATTTTTCCCCTATTTTTCCCGTATTCAAATCAACAAAGCTCCTCCCCTGAGACCTGCAGATATATTCATGCGGTGCGGTTTTTCCTAATCCTACTCCTATCAAAAGACGCTATTCCTTATCCGTGTTTTAATGCATTCTCTCCCTTTTCTCAGAGGCGGGTGTGAAGCAGAAGGCCAGTATTAAGTTACCAGGAAATTGAAAAGGTGCAAGAGCAGCCAGAGTTGTGAGATTACTGAACATTATAAAGCAGGCCTGATGAGGATAGCATGTGTATTTAACACAGTGAGAGGCCTCTGCCCGTAGGGTATTTGAGCAAGGGAGTTGATGACGTTCATAGCGGTACCCCAAGATAAAAATGAGGAAATGGGCGTATGTGTCTGCTTGTTTGCGTGTGCATTTGTGTAACAAGGTATCCCAAATTAATGATAGAATTCATTTCAGATTCTGACGTTTTATGGGGGTGATAAACATCTGGTTGACATTGTTAATGGAGGTCCCTCGACAAGGGAATGATATAACAAGGTTAGGCTTACAGAAGGCATTCATTACATTTTGGGGTTTGACATTCTGCCGAGTTAAGGAGAGAGTTAACAACTTCTAAATGCTTAAAACCTGAATGGAAAGTGGCAGAATACAAAGGTTCTTCCCAAATGTTAAAAGGGAGGATTTGCAACACTGGAAGTAAACATATAACTGTCAGTTCACCATTCCCATTCCCAAACATATTTAGTTAGAACACTGTGAGACAACGGACATGGAATTATGCTCACCATTGCCCCTAGTGGACGGTGAATTCATACATAAACATGTACCCCCCCTTGACAGTCTTATTTTGAAGTAGTTCTTGTGTGATACCCTTGTTGTAAGTTTATGTACAGTACGTGTGTGTGTTCTTCCTGCATGTAATGTATTCCTGGTTATGAGAAAGTTGGGCCCCAAAGGACACAAAAAGACAGTCTGTCCGATGTAATGTGTCCAACGACTACATAATAATACAAGCTCCCAATGCCTCATTGAACTTAATACAGTGTGCAGCGAGTTTTAAACCAACACCGGGGATCTTGTCCTGTAGGAAATAATCCCTTGTAAAACTAGCCATTAACTGAGGTAAGCAAATACAGCCAAAACAGGTTTCTTTTGGGAAATTTGGAAAAAGGATAGTGCTGAAAGATGAACAACTTAGGGCCGAGTTAAGAGTCTTCCGAGAAGCTGTGTAGGCAAATGATTTACAGCGGCTGTCTCTTTGAGTGTCGGCACTGTAAAGGGGTTAGGATGATTTGACAGTAGCTTTAAGGCAGCTCTGTGGCAAGTACAGTTCTGAATTTCATATCAGGGCACACCTACTCTTTTTTAAATGTGGTATCAAAGTAGCCACTGTGTAATTAAACACAGTGGAATTTCATTTACTGTATCACACTTTTCAAGACCTAGTGTTTGTGAGGTATGCGTTTGAGCAAACATATTTTTGCCATTAAGCTGTGAAGACATGATGTATGCGTTTGGGTTAGATCTTTTAGAGGTGCCGTCTAGTGGGTGCTTGTGTGTGTGTGTGTGTGTGTGTGTGTGTGTGAATGTTAGTGAGTAAAAATCGTGTATAAATCTGAGACCCAGACAACAGTTTTTCAGACAAACAACAGAGCAACAGATAACCTTCCAGACAATAAAGTGTGAAGAGGCATACCTTTCATGTTTCAGATTCCTGTCTTCTGCTCCGGTTTGAGTACAATTCATTTTTCTACTAAATGAATTGTTCTAAATAAACAGTCATATAGATTGTTAGAAAGGGCTGTCTACACTGAGGTACTGGAAAGGTAGACTGAGCTCACGCAGTTTGAATGTTTTTGATTAACCGTTGTGGTTGCCTAGTGATGAACGTTGGTCCTGTAACAGATGCAGCATTTCTCTGCAGACTAGGACAACGACAGCGCCGTGGCGGTTCGAAACCATCTGAGGAGGTTTTGTAGCAGCTCCTGAAAAGGCTAAGTGTGCTCTTACAGATATATAACTACTCCATATCTGAAGGGCGTCCGAGGCCACAGTCCGTTCTCTGAAAGGGTCATATGTTAAATGGAGAGCTGTCGATTAGATAAAATAGTACGACTACACTTTTTATGCAATCTTTGAATGATCTGTCGCTGATGCCAGGCTGTAGTATACAATGGACAGCGGAGAAACTCATAAAATTATTTTGAGGCAGTACCTCAACAGGTAACACTTTTAAATGAGGTACCATAACAACACCCTACTAAGCAATGCCAAGCGATTAAAAACTAAAATGGCCTCGGAAAGTTCCAGAGAAAAGATCACCCGAATGTATCCCTCAGTCCACCTTTCCGTTGACCTTTCATGAGCATGTTTGATCGGTGCATAAAGCAAACAGACATTTCCATTGCTAGAAAGTGTTGTACTGCATGTCATTAGTGTTACAGCGACAACACCGTCTTCCCATCATATCTCAGTCTGAAATCCCTAGATGGAAGCTTGTACCAAAACTTAACCCCATTTTCACTTCAGAAATCTGGACTTAAAAAAAGATCTAGATTGAAAGCTAGAACAACGTCAAGTTACGATTCACAAATTAATCTTGGGCTGGACAGAAGCATAGAGTTAGAACAGTCAGGAAGTACAGTACAAGTGCAAAGTTTGTACACACCCATTCAATATTTACATTTCTTTAATGTTAATACTTTCCACGCTCTAGAGAAAACATCAAATTGTGAAATAACACATATGGAATGAGGTAGTAACCAATAAAGTGTTCAAAAAAATCCTAACACATTTGATTGTAGTAGCAACCCTTTGCCCTGGTGACATCTTTCTACACTCTTCGCATTCTCTCAACCAGCTTGAATTCTAAATAAATCATAGTGTTACCAGACAAGCACCCCCATACCCTCACACCTCCTTCATCATGCTTGACAGTGGGAATCACACATCATAGCAGTTGGAACCAAATATTTCAAGTTTGGACTCCTCTGGTGTAATGTCAATTTCTTGTGTTTCTTGGCCTAAGCAAATCTCTTCTTATTGGTGTCATTCAATAGTAGTTTCTTTGCAGCAATTAAACCATAATACCCTAATTCGCGCGGTCTCCAGTTGATTTTGAGAGTTTCTGTTAGTTGAACTCTATGAAGCATGTATTTGGGCTGTTAATTGCCAATTTCTGTGGCTGGTAACTATATTATCATCTCCTCTGCAGCCGAAATAACTCTGGGTCTTTCTCTCTGCTATTATTACACAATGTGGAAAATAGTAAAACAAAATAAATCCTCTACAATGAATAGGTTTGTCGAAACCCTTGACTGGGACAGTAAATGAGAGATATTGATAATGTGTGTGTGTGTGTGTGTGTGTGTGTGTGTGTGTCTGGGCTTTTGATAGTTGAAAAAGAACAGCTCTAGTCAATGATGTCAGCGGTTTTGACTGATATCCCACCCATTTCTTTATAGACAGCAGCACTCAATCAAATAGCTTGAAACAACTGTGTGCAGGCAGCTGAAAATGAAAGTGCATAGAGAAAAAATAAGGTTCTTTAAATTGTCCTTCATGTGCTCTTAAGATTCTTGTACAACAATGTTTGAGTTAAGTGATGGTTTTTTGGTGTCCGGTATTTCATATAAAAAAATGAAATTAATTAAAACTGACAAATGTCACTTTTATTGCACATAGTAAACTAGCTAGCAATGTCATTGTCTGTATCTAAAAAGGGTCATTTGTCTAATAATACTCAACTGTAAATAACATTCTAAAGGCAGTTTCTGGGTGAATGAAAATGTGTGATTTTGTTAGGAACAGGGCATAATCTTGCAGGCCAGCAGGTAAATTGTAGCCATTGCAGTATGTAGCCTGAAATCTACGCTGTTACTTTGTGATGTCTTGAATACGTTGATTTCAATGAAACTATATTATTGTATTGTATATTATTGTTAGAGCACATATGATAATGGCCATGCAGTCACACGGAATTAGTCACTTGCCCCACCAAAGGACTATTTCATTTCAGGCCTGCATGTTCGCTTTTCAGTTTTTGAATGGTTCTTCACAGAACCTAAAATAGTTCCCCTATATCATCACTGTTAGAAACCTTATTTGATTCCAACCCCCCCCCCCGTATTTTTTCGGTTAACTTTTTGGATAATTACAAACCTCCATCGATAATTACAAACAAAAGAGGAAACTCATGTCATTCAAAACCTCCAAACGCTATCCACCCTTCATCCATAAGACAATTCCCGACCCTAAACGTGCTTGTCAGTTAGATGTAACCACGGGGACTGTGAAATGCGAGGCAAGCCTATGCACTTATCTGAAATGAGGTGGGGGTGTTCAAGAGGAGTCTGTCAATAGGTGATCTCCTGCCTCAGAAGAGCTCCTGCTGTGAATCATGGCTGGGTGTCCTCTCAAATGCAATTACCAGACTGTAATTAAAAACGAATCACTCGTTATGATTAGAAATCTGACATAAATGATTCCAATTATCCATGTACAACCCCACCCCTTCGAAAAAAAATATGGAATTACGCAATACTGGAACGGTTCAGAAAAATGCCTTCTTGCGTTTGTCAAAAGAGCCTGAAACATTCGGAGGATGGATTTGCATTTCACAATGCGTTTTATCGAACAGCATCAATGTAGATGTCACCAATGACTCTGACAGTCCACCAGATGGGATGTGTCGTTAAGGCAAGAACAAACTTGGACTGCAGAGGGCAATCGGGTCAATTGCGGAGGATGAAACAAATTTGCTCAGTGGTATTGTTCCATTGTTTCATTTTGATCAGCTCTAGCTTCCTGAAATATCCGATTATGCAAAACAATTGGAGGGATTTGAATAGGTAAAACATATTCCTTGTTTTGAATTGGGACATGGTCGATATCTTCATGTTCTAGTTTCTTCATTGTTCTATTCATGTTCTATGTTCCATGTTCTACCGTATGTTCTGTATTGGTCAATGTTCGATGGTGTGTTTGGCGTGGTCAGTTTTAGTGGATACACCACATCCTTCAGCTGCATTACGTGTTCCTCTCTTTTACCCATGAATCATTGGGGGCGTCACCCTTCCTGTTGGGTTCCTTCCATGTTGATTTAATCTGTGTTCCCAGTCAAAAATGCCCCCCCCATTATAGTTGATTAGTCATCCATAATAATACATATTATCACTGAATGTTGTGTTATGGATTATTTTGACTATAACAAAGATAAATTGTGCTATATATCACAGACTACTATGTGTCAACGATTAGCAAGGACATTTGTCTCGAACGATTTCAATTTTTTTAATAGTGGTACAAAATAACGTGTTGAGTTCCCAGTCAAAACTGAGGATTTTGTTAGTAAAGAGAAGACATTAAAACTTTACCATATGACGAAATGAATGTCTGAACACATTGTAGAACAACAGTGACGATAATAGTACAACTAACAGTAACAAAAACTTGACAGTTCACAGTCTGTCAATCGGTGATGATTACATTTTGAATGTTCTCATGCACATGTTGGACAGGATGTGATGGTTATGTGCCTTGCGAATGTATGCACGGCATTTATGGCGCATAATGCTTTGTTTATGCTCCAGAGACTTCCTTTAGTCTCCTCTGTCTCTGGCGGCCGTAGATCTTGCTTCTGGCCCTTGTATCTCTCCCACCAATCCAGCAGAGGATGGACGGCTGAGGGAGGTTTTGGCATCTTTGAATGACGGGCGCCACGGTGGCTTTCCCAAACTCTTCTAGGAGTGGTCTCCTCTTGAAGAGTTTCTCCCGCTTCCAGCCTGGATTCACATTCATCCACACATCTAGGACGTTGGAGAACAGCACCATGGGCTAATGTTCTGTCATCCGCTTATAAGAGCCAGTAACCTGCAAAAGTGCAAAAATCTGTGAATAAAATAATACGTACTGAACATACAACTGAAAAGTTGCATCAAAGCATTGTTTTAATTGATCGCATCTAAAACAAATTTACATATTCAAATAAATGGAATTGACTCCATATTGTTCCCAAATTCTATGAGCATTTCACCAAATGTCTAATGTTTATGGTCCGTATAAAACAGTCGGGTAATAGGGATAAAAAGGTACATGAGACTTGAAAGATAAAAACGAACATACCTTGGCAAGGTCGCTAACTATATTTTTGTTCCTGTTGTAATCCAGGGCAGCGATGGGCTTCGTGTCCTCCCTGGGAGAGGAAGTGTGTCCATCTGACAAATGGGCATGTGCCTGAACTCAGTTGGGTACACTAATCAGTCGCACCCATTCATTTCTAATGACCGGTCATTTTTGACAAAATGGTGTACAAAGGTTAAATAGAACAACCCAAATCTTATGAAAATCATCAACATGTATGTTGTGTGTTCAGATGCCCTGTGTGGACAAAGCCGTGAAACCTTAGGAAAATCGGATTAAATTAACTCAATGATTCAGAGAGAAAACTGTGCAACATGAGCGAAAGACAACAGGAGGGTTAATTGTCTCCAGCTTTTTCATTCACCTGTCCATGAGGAGATAAGAAGGCGTGTTGAGATAAACAGGCTAGTGGGAACTCATTATGACTCAAAGATTCGTGTAGGGATTTTTTGTCTATCCTTTGTTTTTGTTCATTACAGTGCTGTTCGTGTAAAACAATTAGCCTCCAGTGATATGAGTGGGCTGTGAATGTGATATATCATCTACCAATGCTGGACAGTTTATTGATTTGTTTGGTAGTGTATCAAATATTGTCAACTCACACTATAAGCCTTGATGACTTCACGACCACTTAGCCAGCATCACGGTTGGACAAATGGTTATGGATGGATCAGTCAGCTGATCGATGAATATCGATTCATGATTTGTTCCTGCATCTGCATGTAATCTATATAAATCAATGCATCAGTAGACTCCATGATCTATGGGGACATCCGTGTCTTCTTTCAAAAGGAAACATTCATTACACTGTCATTATATACATATTAATTCAAGTAAAAGGTAAAACTCAGAGTCATGCAAGGTCCCTTTGAGTTGTCAGAGTTGCCAAGTAAAACACAATAAAAAACGGAATGCAACAGAGAATTGAAAGCTAAATAATTAAGACAAATTATTCCCACAGTACAGTACTAGCCAATCATCTGAATGTGGCACTGCTTTCAAATATAGAAAGGGATGGAGAGAATGAGAGAGAAAGAGACAAGAGAGAGAGAATGAGAAAACGAGACGAGAGAATGAGAGAGAACGAGACGAGAGAGAGAGAATGAGAAAACGAGACGAGAGGGAACGAGAGAGAGAACGAGACGAGAGAACGACAGAGAGAACGAGACGAGGGAGAGAGAACGAGACGAGAGGGAGAATGAGAGAGGGAGAGAATGAGAGAAAGATGGTTAAAATAAATCTTCAGAGGCAGCCGCATCACCTGGAGCTGTTTCTGAAGCAGTGCAGTATGGGTAGAGTGGTGTAGCACCCAGCTGCATACCAAATCCTTCATTACTCTGAGTGTGTGTGTGAGTGTGTGTGTGTGAGGCGGAGAGAGGTTCTCAGTCTACAGTCAGGGGAATGATCAGAGAATGAGACAAAGGCAATGAGACTTAGCCTGGTGTTCTGAGGTTAAACCCTGGAGAAGACAGCTTGCTATTGAAACATTGGCAGATAAATGATTCCATCAGGACTGCAGATTTCCCTTTATTTTATGGGCCTTCCGAGCTCAATGTCCATGGTTACACATTTGGCTAAACTGGTTATTCAGTTAAGTCACATTTTCTCAGACTCTAAATAAAGATGGGTAAAGGTTTTTTTTTTGTTTTGTTTTTAACAAACATCTTTCATAAACTAACCACATACAGTAGAACGAGATTTCTTCCTCATCCGTTTTCTCTCTTCCTGCAGTTATTCATTATTTAACATAATCTCAGTTATCTACAAGGAAAAGTGTGATTTCTTGTTAACTTCTCAGGGAAATGTTATTTACAGTTGTTAATATCATCCTGTTAATGACAGAACAAGGGTTTCTGCCGTGAGGTAATTTTGAGTGTTGGGAGGTCTTTTTAAAAAATGTAACACTTTGGGGTAAAACATTTTTGGACCAATGGGTATCTTGGGAATCTAATGTGTACTTTTGGGTAACTGTTAGTAAATTGTTTTAGTTCTTTTGGTATCAGTTTTGGGCATCTGTAATTTTTTGGGGGAACCAGTTCGGGATGTCCTGTAGAATGGCCACTATAAACATCATGGTTTTACTATGCGTATACAGTTAATTGCAAAGGAATTCACCCCCTTGGAAAATGATACATTTTGTTGGTTATTTTACATTGATCAGCATATCAAAATAGTTACTATTTAGTTGTTGCTAAAGTAAAATATTATTATTGCATTTCCTGCAGTCCAACAACCCCACAGTTTTGTTTAGGTAAAATTCCAAAAAACACATGTCAAAGTAATAAACCCCTTGGCCTAAGTGTGAAACATTATGTTTGGGACAAATCCAAAACAACACATTACTGAGTAACTGCCATCTAATTTTGAAGTATGGCACTGCCTGTGTCATAGTTTGGGTATGCTTGACATTGGCAACGACCAGGGAGTTTTTCAGATAAAGAGAAACTGGAGGCAGATAAGCACATGCAAAATCCCAGACGACAATTGTCTTCAGTCTGCTTTACACAAGACACTAGGGAAGGAATTCACCTTACAGCAGGGCAAAACAAACAACACTAGGCCTAATATATACTGGGACTGAATAACAATAGTACAGTTTATGTTCCTGACTGGCCAAGTAACAGTTGGAATGTTAATCTGTTTTAAAATCTATGGCAGCACCTATAAATTGCTATCTAGCCTACATCTCCACACCTTGACAGGAGTAAATCCGGGCTTTTTTAACATATTATGGCTATGGATTAGATTGAAAAGCATTTGGGTCATCAGACCTGCACCCACTTTAAGCTCCACCTTGACCAATTCCTGCTTCATCCCAAAAAAATCAACAACCCAAACCCAGGAACTACAGCTGCTTGTAAACACATAATTCCCCTATGACATCTGTCATACAAAGACACACAGCTCAGTTCAAACAGGTGCAGCATGTAAAGTTGACGTCACATCTGTGTACAACATTGGTGTTCATGTGTCCATGTCCATTTTGAAAGCATAAGATGTCAGTGGCAATGTCTTTGTCATAGGTCTTAGCTGACGGAGTGGTTCAACTATAAATCTGTCAGACACAAATTATGTGCAAATGCTGGAAAATCAAAAGTCACTTGTGAATTGAGCTTTCAAAACTGCAGACAACTTGCAGGATTTAATTAAGGTAGTTAAGAACCATTAACCACTGTATCTTTTATGTTCTTCTCTCTCCCTCTCGCCCGCTCTCCATTCTTTTCTCTTTCTTTGAATTAAGAAAACAAGTGCTACTGAAATGGTTTTAACTTTCTGTAGCATTCTTAAAGGAGAACCTAACTATTTTACTTGGTATAAGATTTCTCCTCACCCTGAAAGTAGTCCATGGTAGAAGAACTGAAATATTTTATTTTCTTCTCTCTATCTCGCGCTCAATATTGCTTTCCATCTTTTCTCTTTATTTGAATTAAAAAAGCAAAGGCTACCGAAATTGTTTTAACTTCCTTTAGCTTTGTTAAAAAAGAACTTCCCTATTTTACTTGATGTAAGATTTTTCTTCACCCTGAAAACAGTGTGGTAAAAGCTGACTTAACTATAGATTACAAGTTTTTTTTCTACAGCAATAACAAACATTACTTCAACTATTACTAGCTAAAAATAAACGTTATCTTTATGCTAGCGGCAGCTGAAATTAGCTCACTGATAGAACCTGGAGGCAGAAGCTACATTCGAGCAGAGAGAGGGTATGGAGCAACTTTATGAGTTTTTCTTTGCCTGTGCAGACCACCCTTCAATGTAGCTTTGATAACCATTAGCATACAACACACAAACTCACCATAGATGGATCTAAGTTAGCATATGTTGGTGCTGACTAAGGTCTTAGTATCTAGTGAGACCACTCTCTTTCAAGGCTTAGATTTGCCTCCTTCAGTCCAAAATCAAATCTAAAATTGGTTTCTTGTTTTGAAACAGAGCATCCTTCAGCCATGCTGCAATATATACTTTTGTAAATATGTCCCTCCTACTAATCCTGGACTTGGGTGATGAACAGGGTAGCCACTAACAATCTCCTTAATAAATTACAAGTAGTTTATTACAATGCCATCTTCTTGGTCACCTGTGCCCCCCAAAACCCTCACCACTCTGATCTCTATACTCTGGTAAACTGGCACGTTGACAGAGTCATTGGTACCATCTTATTTACTTATTTACTGAAACACATTTTACTTCTGCTCGCCTCACATGTCTGCCAACCCAGTAGAAATCTGTTCTCCAGCAGACTCATTTAAATTCTTCTTTGGTCGTCCCTCCTTTCAGTCCTCTTCAGCTGATGAGTGGAATGTATTGCAAAACTCATGAAACTTTAGTAACTCAAAACAATTGTGTCAGCAACTATATGATCATTGTACCCGCTCAGTCATCTATGTTGTTCTGCACCGTTATGTCATTGGCCAAGTTGTCATTGCAAATGAGAAACGGTTCCCAAACTGCTTACCTGGTAAAATGAAGGTGAAATACAGTAAAGAAGTAGAATAGATGTTTTATAGACTGCCCTAAACCAAAAACAAACATCACATATTTCACAGAGAAGGCATTCCCAAACGTAGGAATTTCATTACACGCTAGAACTCACTAATCTCTCCAAGATCAAGCCCGGCTCCGCCCACCTTTTCCTTAGGCTCTACTCATTCATATTCACTAACTTTATTGGAGTGTCTGGTAAAATGAAGACATTTGTATAGTAATGACGTTACTATATAGCATTACCCCAATGACTGGTTGTCTCCATACATTTTTTTATCAACCTATGCATTCTAAACTAGCTTGTATTTTGTACCTCAGATTGCCTGTATACAGGACACAGGATTATACAAATGGTATTCTCTAGTTCATCTTACTCTGGGAGTGTAAAAGGCTACTGCCATAGTACTATACTTAGTGTCATCAATTTATTGTCCACTTTGAGTCAATAGTTTGCTCTTTGAACAACAGTAAGGAACACTGGAGGAAAACAACTGTTTTCCATTTGAGCTGATATTATATAGTTGAAACCCACTATTCCATAAATTACAACTGACATTTTGGAAAGGTACACTAATTAAGTGTCAACAACTGAGGAGCGGCAGAAGAATATTTAGAATGCAATTACAAAATCACGCGGATAAGTATTATAAAATGATGGCAACAGGAAATGGCTGTACTTTCTGTTGCTCCCTTAATAATTGATGTTTGCGAAGCTAGTTGTACTAAAAATAGCATAGCTCATAACTCAGAAATCACTATTAATATGTTTGCTTTTGCCAGACAATCTCAGGGAACATAGTCATGCAAAGACAGATGTTTTGCCTTTGCCTTTTATACTTTTTCTCACATCCTGTTGGTAGACACAATCTTGAGTGACACATTGTTCTAACACCACGATATGAAATGCTGACATGTTCCCAGCTTTCCATTAACACGACTCTTGTTAAATCCTCCAGTCCCTCAAAATCTTCTAAAACCAAGGCTTCAAATGCATCCTCAACTGCTGGAAGTCGAAGGGGTGGTACTGATGAGGAAAGTGGGGGGGAACTGGAGCTTGTCATGACAGCTGGTGGCCCGGCTCCATACGTGTCAGAAGGAGAGGGGCTAAATAAATGCATTGGGATCGGTGTGCCTTTGTGTGGCCGTGGCATTGATCATTTACTGTGCTAAATTCACACGTGAAACACGGAGGAGCTCGGCATTGATCAGAATCTCCCGCCCTACCAGAGACCCTGGCAGAAATATGGGGAGAGTAATAAAAGAGGACATGACGGGTGTCTTCGTTGGACACTGACATCCATCGCCCCTCTAAAAAGAAGGATGTTTTCAGCTGTTCTATACCATTGTTTTTTTTTTGATGATCAAAGCTAGAAATCCTCTTTCTGTGCATTATGGAATTGATCGTGGATTTCGGGTTCGCTATGTGATTGTGTGAAGAAGTAGACCCCTAACTGAGTCATAAGCAAAACAGGACATTTTGTTTCCTGAAAAAACGGCCCCACTTATTGACATTGTATTTCAGGCCATCTTCCCTTTTGACACGTTTGCCAAGTAGGCGTGACTCCTTTGCTGCTCCTCTTCAGAAGATTTGCTGCAAGGTTTTTGCAAACACTGTTGCTGTCACTTTCTGGAGATGTTTCTGCAGTCCCTCTCATGTTGTTTCAGGTAGTTGCCTGACCGACAGGATTGCCTGTTCTATCATCATGCCAGCCAGAGGCCCCAAATGAAAAGTAAACAGTGGAGCTGGCAGTCAGAATGGCGGCCTGCCACACAGTAACATATTGTATCAGTAAACCCTACCCTGTGTGTTGGATTTTAAGCGTTCTGACAAGAACCTCCAGAAAGCCTTGGATTTACACTTTTTGCAGCGCTGCCCATTTGTGCACTGATACTTTCCAAAACAAGTGACAAATGATGATACACTATCTTAGTGCAAATGGAAGACTGTCACGTTGACTGCTACTGTTCCTTAAATCAAACAAAACAGCTGTTGGGTATCGGTTCAACACTGTGCATTTCCAAGAGTTCATTGAGATAGAGAACTTGATTGTTATATTTGTTCTACACATTGTCACCTCCCCCAAATGGTTTCCAAGACAATGTCATCATTATGATAAAAATTTACTACAGAAGAGCTAGACAGTGACAGGTTATTAACATATATTTGGAAATCTGTGGTATTTGGAGATTCACTGGTGATCTCGTGATGCTTCTGGAATGGAATACTAATGAATTTGTGTTTAATCGATCATAGTTCATAGTAACTCCAAGTAACACCTCTCAAAACAAGACTCCACCAACGCCGGACTCCGCCAACGTCGGACACCGCCAACGCCGGACTCCGCCAACGCCGGACTCCGCCAACGCCGGACTCCGCCAACGCCGGACACCGCCAACGCCGGACTCCGCCAACGCCGGACACCGCCAACGCCGGACACCGCCAACGCCGGACACCGCCAACGCCGGACTCCGCCAACGCCGGACACCGCCAACGCCGGACACCGCCAACGCC